>PVJX010012478.1:0-50241 GCA_004027295.1 Dolichotis patagonum
TCTTTTTGTAATCTAGGGTGAGAAAATTAGCCTGAACTAGGACATATGATTAGAATATAAATTCATTAGGAAAAAATATTTCAGTGCCTAATGTAATATTTTGTCCATATTAGTCATTTGGACACTTGTAAATTGAATTAAATCAGTAAATTTTAATATATGACAGTATTTTTATTCCTAATATATAGGCAATGATGATATACAGTTTTATTGGAAGTCAAGTATAGTTAATTCCTACATGGTCCACCCCATTAGGCAGTAAATCCCTCAGGGATAGTCCTGCAACCTTTTAGTTCACTTTAGGATTCTACAGATCTGTCTGCCAACATAGGTTACTCACTGGCTGCTCGCGTGCATCTTTATCAGATGGTAACACTGTTCAGTGTTGGTGCGTGATGAGTACAAGATGTAGATGAATTCGGGAGTTGTCTTGATTTGACTACTGATTAATCTCATGACTTAAGGAAGTCATTGAAACTTAAATCTGGATCCATATTTTAAAAATTATTTTATAGGTTTTAACATACACACGATTGCATGCATTATGAATAGTAAATAATGATAAACAAGAAAATGAATTATTCAGACATTCAGATCAATTTATTTGATTTGGAAAAAATCTCTAGATAGGAGAAAGGTAGGTCACACAGGAATTACATGAGAAAATATAATTATTTTAACTTTTCAAGCAGTAACAATTTAGCTAAGATGGCTAACATCAGTGCAACAAGTTTTACTAAAACTTACAGCTCTAAAATAATCATCTTTGGTATAGTTTGTCTCTGGGTTGTTTTCTGTTTTAAATTATACTCCTGGACCTATTATATATATATATTATATATATATATATATATAATATATATTATATATATATATAATATATATATTTATATATATATAAATTTTTTTTTTAATCAGTACCAGGGATCGAACTCATGACCACGCACTTGCACTTATGCTGCTGAGCTAAATCCCTAGCCCTCCTGGACCTATTTTAAACTAGGCCTCTTTTTTTGCTTGTTTTACACAGTACCTCACACAAGAAAGAATATTCGGTGGTTAAAAATCTTTGATCTTGGAATACATACAGTTTGATTTGTAAAAATTAGAGATTCAATAGAAAATTAACAGTCTAAAAATGTGAATATATAATTGCGGCTTTCTCTATAAAATTACCTCTTTGACTAGAAAAATATGTAAACTAAATTGCACTGCTAACTCATTTTACTCTACCACCTGGTTGATTTCAGCAGTTATTCCAGGAGCAATAAAATTTCAAGTTAGTATTACTTACTGGATAATCTTTTCTCTGATTTCTCTCTCCTCTAATGTAGCCTAAACATTCCACAGTTGTACATGTCTTTTTTCTAGAATAAAGCTTGTAAAAGAATGCTTGTATCCACTGCTGGTAGTTTTCAAATAGAAAATATTCTTGATAAGTATTTACTAAAAGAAAATGGATTTCACCCGATTCATAAAGAGGGGTTTCCTAATCACAGAGAGCCTAGGCTTGCCTGCAAATGTCAGATTTTGAAAGGCTTTCGTCAAGCCTAAAATAAGTGAACTAAGGAAAAGTGCTGTTTTAAACCACATTAGAGCCTGAGGCAAAAGAAAAGTCAGTAATACTGACCTAATCTTTATTTAAAACTTTGATCCATTATAAATTTTGCGCATTAATGTTGATTTCCCTAATGTAGTGAATAAAATGTAATTCGTCTGGGTCACTGGGTTTTTAGCGGCCTCTTAAATTTTGTACTGAAGATCGCCTCAGTCACCTCACCATAATCTTGCTAAGGAGCTCAAATGCCAAAGGAAATAAATAAATGAAAGAAGAATTAAGTAAAAGACAGAAGAAATTTTTAAATTGTGAAGAGAACAGAAAAATCTATGGTAAATGTGATTTTAAAAAAGAATAAGAAAAATAAATATATGCCATTCCAAGTGGGAATAGAGTTTAAAATTCCAAGGAAATGAATAAGTTCCTAGGAAAATAATAAGTTACCAAAATTGAAAGGGGATAAGGGAAAAAAAAAACTGATCTGATCAAATACAAACTAAACTGGGACTGTACTTTTTATAAAATAACTATGCCTATTTTAGAATCAAGAACAGTTTTTCCAAAACTTTAGGTGGAAGTAAGTTAATCTTTAAAACTAAGCACATTACGTACAAAGCCTGGTACCAGAAAAAAGGGATTATAAACTAAAATCACTAATGAATACAGATATAAAATTATAATTAAAATATATTTTAGAAAATTGAATCCAGCAGTGGATTAAAGAATAATAAGCTATCATTATGACCAAATATGATTAATTCCAAAAATAAAACATGGATCATCACTAATAGCTCTAGCATAATTTTATGCCAAACTAAATGATATAAATCTTATGAATATATATAAATATAAATATAAATGTTGAACAAGCACATGTATATTTAGTAGTGAAACTCTTGATAAATACAAATAGAAGAGAATACCTAAATGTGAAAGACAAAATCTGTCAAAATAAACAGCAAACATCATTTTGAATAGTAATCATTGAAATAGTAGTTGTTCATAAGTACTAAGAACTAAAAAGGGCAACAACTAATAACATTATTGTGATGTACCTCACTATAGAGGTCCCAATGCAATAAAACTAAATGTCATATATGACATTTAGTATATTCAAATATTAGAAATGAAGATAAAAATATTTATTTGAAGATTACATGATAGAACTGTATACCTAAGAAAGCTGATATTGTACTAATATTGTTTCAGTTAATAGGAAATTTGGTAAAATGGTTAAACACAATATATAGAACCGTTGCATAAAATACAAATATACAAAAGCTATTTGGTTTTCTCTACATGAGCAACTAATCAGAAATGCCAATGGAAAAGCTTGATTAAATTATGCTTGATTAAACAGTTAAATATTATAAATGTATAATATAACCAATAATTATATTTGATAAGTATAATAAAGACTAGTTTGTATAAGACTACACAAATAAATTCTGAAACTTTATCGAAAGTTTAAAAATAAGAATACATATATATATATAAAATTTTAATTCTTTTTGTTGTCCCACTATTCTGTTCATTCTATGTCCATCCATATATATGTGCATTGCCATGGCAATAGGCAGTCTGCTCACAACGAGAAGAAACAATGGTTTAATCAATAAAAGAAGATGACAACTGGTGATTCACCTCTAGAAGGAAGTAAAATTAGATTCTAATTTCAAATCTACAAAATACATCTAAAATAAATTCTAGACTTTTAAATACTTAACTTTAGCAAAATAAAACTGATGAAATCTTTGAAAGATACTGAAGATAATGTGGAACCAGCCAAGGGGGAGAACAGAAGGCAGTGGAAGGGCACGACTTTTTAAACAAGACAGTAAATCCACAGAAAATGGTAAGAAAGACAAGTCTAAATATTTGTCAGTGTCTTCATACCTACTGCAGAGGTTTGCTAGCAGCCCTAAGTGTCTGATAAACACTATGACTGCATACTAACATTTTTTGGCACATTAATACTTTTTTATCTTGCGTCATTCCATAACCTGCCAAGGTTGATCTACATTATCGACCACAGTATTTGCATTTGCACTGAATTATTCATAAATTTTATGAAATGTTCTAAAATGATATTGAAATCGCAGCAACCTGCCCATCATGCACTCATGTTGGACCCTGAGTTTATTACCTTCCAATGGTGGAATAAGGTCTGCTTTCTAACATTTTAAGGACTACCTAAGGTAGGGAGAATCGCCTATGAACTCCTCTGTTACATGGACAATCTCAACAACAAGCAACACCATCCTTCCACTCAAGATTATATACGCTTCCTGATAAAGCCCCTAAAGCACTGAATAAACATTGTCTGTTGGGAAAAAGTGGTAATACTTCAAGAGGCATTATTAGCTTGGTGTAGGAATGAACACCTATAACTCCAGCACTCTGGGAGACTGATGCAGAAGGGTAGCAAATTTCAGCAGAGCCTGTGGGCAACTTAGTGACTTAACTTACAGAGACTATGTCACCAAACAAAGGAGTGGGGAGAGATTTGAGCACGTAGGTCAGTGTGAAAGCCCTGGGATCAATCCTCAGTACTGAAAATGACAACAACAAATAAATACAAAAATATCACGAGGAATACTCAGAAGAAGCAACTGGAAAACAATCATTTTCATTTTCTTTTAGGTCTCTGATGTGAAGTGAAGCATATTCCTTGTAAGTCTAGTACTTCAATGGTTCTATTTCCTAACTAGTATTTTTAAAACTATTAAGAAAAAGAGTTGAACAAACGATGAATAGAAAATACTCACTACATGCTAAGCATACATTTATAAACTTTCACTTAGTGGTTTGTACAGAAAAAATATTTATTTTCAGATATTTTTCATTTTGTTTGTTTGTTGAGAAAGCATCTCATTATGCATTCCAGGCTGGCCTTGAACTCAGTATGTAGGCCAAACTGGCTTCAAATTCACAACAATCCTGCTGACTCGGCCTCCTGAGTGTTGGGATTACATGTACTAGTGGGCTTTTTCTCTGTTCTTAAGTACTCATATGGATAAATGCCAAAATTTTAGTCTTACATTTTAAAGGGAGGCATTTTCTCTAGTGTTACTAAAGAAACTAGAATGTCAAATTCAGAAAGTTGGCTTATGCAACATCACAAAAAAAAAAACAAATCTTTTTCCCTGGATCTGTGTTTCATGTTTGCTTGTTCACAGGATCTCTCTGAGAAGAATTTAATCTACAATAACTACCTCTCCTGGCATATGTCAGGCCACCCATGAACTTAGTTACCATAATTTATTGAGTGCCTACTACGTGATTAAGATAATTGTTTGTGTTTATTCTAGGTGAGGGCCACCCCTAACACATGGGAAATCTCAGACTACTGGGAGCTCATGCTTTATTCCTGATAGACTTGGCAAGAAAAGAACTATTTCACTATTACTTGGCTCAGCTGACTATACTGTCTACTGGCTAAGTCAATTTAGACAGAGGATTTATTCCAAATGATACCATTAAGGACTAAGTCTCGAGATCAACTATGGAGAGAGTTTGATCTAAGAAGAACCTTTCAGTGTGCCACTAAAAAGCGGCTGTGTTGGGAATAGACTGCTAGAGAGTCTTACCACCCTTTGTGTATAACCTTTAAGAGCCCTGGCCAGTGCGAACAGGAGGCAGGCAGGGGCTGCCATTCCAATGAACGACATCGTTCTATCAATTGCTTGTCTTCTCTGTGGTCTTCAAGACTTCTGCTTTAGTTACAGTGGACAAGGTGGTTTGTACCATACAGTGTATTAATGTGTCATCTTAGGAAACGTGCGCTACCAAGTGGATCCATGTTACAATTTATTGGATTTGTTACTAAAAAATTGAGCAAGCACATTATAGGAAACAATTGCTCCTTCCCGAATTTAACAAATAGGGAAATGATCAGTCCTAAAGTGATGATTATCTAAGATCTACAACTAGTTCATTCATCTGACTCATCCATTGCAAAAAGCAATAGGCTTTTGTTGTTGCTTTTGTTGCTGTTTCTTCTGAAAGGCTTGGACTTCTCAGCATTTTGAATTTCTATTTTTTAAAAAAATCAAATATAATTTCATTAAGAACCTAAACTATCAGTTTTCTTTAAAAGTATATTTTCTACCTGGATAAGTATGTACATATGTTCATAGACAACTGTGTATTCTAGGGTGTTTTGTACATGTTTAAATAACACGGTTTAATTGGGAAATTTCCTATGCTACTTCAGAAACTGTATTACTTACATTAGAGATCACAAGGGAGTAACTGGCTTAGAAATCAGTTTATCACATTAAAATGTGCATTTAATGTATGCTAATTTTATTTCAAAAGGCTCATATGAGAGTCTTATGCCTCAGCAGCCTGCATATAGTATTGGGAGATATTCAGATTGGGAATGGTTTGCGTGTCTGGAAGCAGGACACACAATTACTGGCTCTCTGTATTTCTTCATTTATGAAACTGCAGCTAATACTTATCTTCAGCATACAAAAATATGGTTTATACTAATATGTGAGCTGAACAAAGCAATGCTAACGTATTACTCACCTCAGAGGCTTAAAGAAAA
Source organism: Dolichotis patagonum (assembly GCA_004027295.1). Lineage (NCBI taxonomy): Eukaryota > Metazoa > Chordata > Mammalia > Rodentia > Caviidae > Dolichotis > Dolichotis patagonum. The sequence continues at coordinate 6,114 of PVJX010012478.1, forward strand.
CTGAAGAAAATTTCCTTTATGATAGACTCTGTGTGGAGATTTATACATTTCAGAGGGTACTATTTGGTATGCAGAATAGTAGGTTTTTGAGTAAAGTTACGTAAAACCGATGTATTATTCAGAGTTGGCCCTGGTTGGAACCTAAGGATACTTTCATGTCACACAAGGAGGCCACGAGAATTCAGAGAGGTTAAATGCCTTTCCCAAATGCAGTCTGGTGGAAATGAGCAGCAGCTAAGCCTTGGTGACAAGAATGATTTTCTGGCTGTCCTTTGTCCTGTTTTCTAGTATGTATTTATGTGTTGCGACAAATGGGAAAATAATAAGTACGGAAGCCGGGTCTTCTAAAGTTAACCCATGCATAGTTATTATTCAATGATACCTTTTGAGTAACTGCAACTTTGATCATCACAGAAGAATGAATAGCAATTTGAGAAAGGGATGGACCCATTAAAAAATCTGAGATCCTGTAATCTCAGCACCGTGGGAAGCTAAGGAAAGATCGTACATTCAAGCCCAACCCCAGCAAGTTAACAATTTAGTCAGACTCTCTGCAAAAACAAAACAGAACCTTAGAAAGGCATGAGGCTGTAACTCAGTACACTTGATCCTAAGTCTGAGTTCACTTTAATTTTTTAATCTTTGAAAAATTGAAGGGGAAAAGAAAGAAAAAAGGAAGGAAGAAAAGAAAAAGAAAAGAAAAAGAAAAAAGAAAAGAAAAGAAAAGAGAAAAAAGAAAAAAATCACCGTGGTTGTGAGGTTGTTTGGACAGGGACCAGTCCATTGCACGAATTCAGTTTAGAATCTCAGGCACTACGCTGCACGCCAGGGCCAGCTAGGGGTGGTGGAGGGAGACACGGAGGGAAGGGGCGCTCGGGAACCCCACTCTGCTCCTAGGCTTCCCGACCTAAGGCTCCCTTGGTCGACTCAGCCCGGCCGACCTTTGTGGCTGCGCTCAGGCCTGGGCGCCTCCGGGCCGACCTTGGACTTGGCCGCCGACCCCAGGGCCCGAGGCAGGCGCTTGGGGGTCGCTGAGACCCAGAAGACTTGGAAACGGGCCTGTACCTTGGACTCGGGTGTGCTTGCAGTCTGGGTCATCCCTCCAACGTCTTCGCTCCGAGCACTCCCAGCTACTTCGCCCGGAAGTCGAGGGTGGGAAGCGACCTCCGTCGCCTGGGCAACAGGGGTGGGGCCAGCGTCCGGGGCCTGGAAACAGATTGGGGCCCAAAGCCTGTCCCCACCAGGGCGAAGTCTGGAGAGCGGCGCAGGCTCCGTATCCTCCTGCAGGGACAGGATTGTTCCTTTCAATGAGCATGAAAGCTGGGAGGAAAAAGCAGTTTAAATAGCAACTTCAGGGAACCAATATGTCTGAAAGCGCCTAATGCTGGCGCACTGCAAGTTCTTTCTTTTGCAAGTTCTTAATGAATACTAGAGCAACATAAATTATAAGAATTCTGAGCATTGGTAGATATTTGATCTTAAGTAATTTTTGGTTTTTTTTTAAAGTTCCATGATAGTATTGTGGTCATGCTTAAAAGGAAAAAAAAGGACATGCACACCCAAAGATTTAGGGATGATGAAATGATGCGCAGTCTGTGTTTTACTCAAAAATAACGGGAGACGTGTATGCGAAACATGTAGAGGTGCAGTGAATAAATCAGTATGAGTATGATGCGGGAGTAAGTGGGCTGGGAGTTGTTGGCTATATTATTCTTTCTACGATTACATATATTTGACCATTTCTGTAACAGAGACTCTTAAAATCAAGATACATTTCATAGAAGTCTGAATGTTCTGGCTTTTCCAGATGATCCATACCTATTTGAAAATGGGATGTATTTTTTTTTAATTTTCATACATACAGATTGATATGCTGTCACAATCAGATATTTTTAAATGCTTCTGTTCCTCCATCTGTAAAATGATATAACACTATTGGCCTCAAAGCCTCATGGGGAGGATCTAGCAGTTTGTTATGTATGGAAATATTTAGATCAGTCCTGGTCCCTAGTAGTGGTCTGTGCGTGCTAGTCAGGTTTAGGATCAGTGTTGCGTTTCTCCTGACTGCTTAACTTGTACACAGCTGCCAAAGTGCTATTTCTTTTCTGATAGCACTTAGCCTTTCAGACCAAATTTAACAAGTTAGCTTTACACAACCTCATAACTGAGCCTTTCTTTCAAATGACCTCACAGTTCAAATTATTGTACCTCACTTGCACCATCTCTAGTTTTGCTTTGTACTCTCCCCTTCTTGGTATTATTTTCAGTCCTGAAGAACCTAGTTCAGTTTGCATTAGGAAGTAGCAATTCATGTGTTTATGATTTTCCCATTTTACAAGGCCTATCTTAGAATTTCATCAATTATTGAAAATATAATCAATATATAGTGATTGCTAGAGTTAATACAGGAGTCACCACCTGTCTTGGCTACTTTTCGTTCTTTGCCAAGACAAAAATACACAACTGAAGGAAGGAAAGATTTATTTATGTAGCTCACCGTTTCTGGAGGTTTTAGTCAGTGATCAGCAGTCTCCATGCCAGCAGGGTGGCATGGCACACGGGTTACAGTTCAAGGCTGCAGATGATAGCAAATGCAGAAAGAATGAAAGGGGTAAGGGAAGAGGAAGCTTCTTTTCCTCCCTTATATTGTGAGCAGGCTACTATTCCTCCAAGGTGGGTGTAACATGCACACCCTCTCTGTGCCCTCCTCTTGCACAGTTTGAGGATATTTACAAAGTGAGGACCCTGGCACCCTTGGCTGAATCCCTTGGTTAAAAGTCTAAACTTCTCAAGCTGAAACAATGTATCAATGGCAGCAATCCATCTTTTGTCAACTTGGCAATCAGACACATTTCTTTAAATAGGTTTCTGGGTACAAAGACATGCTTATTCTTATCTTTTCACATCTTGAACTTTATAACACAGGTTTAATGATCCTGAAGAACCAGTATGAAGTCTATCAATATTATATTACTTTAGAACGGTAACATTTTGTCCCTGGTGCCCCAAAGACTCATGCATATCCCTTTATGCAAAAGGCACTTAGTCCTTCTGCAAAAGTTGCTGAAGTTCTAACCATTTCAGCACTGCTGAAGTCTAACTCCCAAGTCTCCTCTGAGATATAAGGCAAACTCTGAGCTGTAAGCCCACATATAAATGAAAACAAATTTAAATACTTCCAACATTCAATGGCACAAGATAAATATTTTCATTCCAAAAGTTACAAACAGGATTGGGACCAAAGCAAGTCCAAAATCTAGCAGGACAAACATTAAGTCCTGTAGTTCCAGTATCTAAAGCAATCTGTGGCAACTTCTGAGCTCTAAAGGTCTCTGTGATTCCACCCCCATGGCACTTCTGATGATTGTGGCTCCCACAGCTTCTCTTTGGGGCTGGCTTTGCTCCCTCATTGCAGCTTTCCTTAGATGATCCACATTCCTGGCTTTTCCAAATTTCTGTGGTCTTCACTGCCTTTGACTTCACACAACTAGCTTAGCACACTTTCCTCTCAAGGGCACACTACCTGGACTCCCAAGCCTTCTGTAATTGGGGTGGAAGCCATCTTAAACCCATAAATCTTGCATTCTGCATACACCTAAAAACAGTGCCAAAAGTAGATGGTACCAAAATCTGTTACTATATGGAGCAGTAGCAGGGGTCAAGTGTGTGGATTGATAAGCACTCTGAATCTAATTCTGAGGAACAAATTTTCTATGCTTCCACCATTCTGAAACTCAGTGCAACCACCACCATTCTGGAACATGTCGCTGTGCAGCTGTCTCCTCAAAGCAAAGTCTCTAGCTCTTGCAATTTTGAGGCTGCAGAGGGTGGAGACTTGCTGCTTTTTGGAATGCCTTTAGGCCATCTCTCATATTCTCCTGTTCCTTCTCAGCTATGGAGATTTCCTCAACTGTATCTTTGTAGTCTACAGCTTTATTGCATCTTCCTTTCTGACCAAATTCACAATGTTATAAATCATCCTGCTGGGTTCTTTGCTCTTATTTTGTAACATAAATCTGGCTAAAAGCCCCCAACAATAGCTATGCCCCCCAAATTCAGCTGCCTTGAAATTTCTCTTTTCAGATTAATTAGTCCACTGCCCTTAATTTTAGTCTCAGGCAAAGTCTCTGAATGTGAGAAAAATATAAACTTTTTGCCATGCCATAGCATACATTATCTGGAATCTAGCACCCAACACAGTCCTTTCCAGCAGAAACCTCCCAAACCTGGCCTTTACCAACAGGATGTCTATCAGCCTTCTGGCCTTCTGAGCTCTGACTGGGATCTCCCATACAGAATAGGTCTACTTTTTCCAGAAACATCTCCAAACCTTTCCAAACTCTTCCCAGAAGCCATTCCCAAAGGCTCTTGAACCACATAGATACATCGCAGCAATGACCTTACTTCTCTGGTACCAAATTCTTTTATTTACTTTCCATCTTATTGCTGAGCCAAAATATATCACACCCCAAATGAAAGGAAGAAAGCTTTATTTAGCTCACAGTTTGTGGAGGTTTCAGTCCATAATCAACTGGTTCCAAGGCAGGGTGGCATGGCACAGTGGCAATACTTCAAGGTGGCAGAATACAGCAAAGACAGAAAGAACAAAAAGTGGTGGAGAGAGAAAGCCTCTTCTTACCAATCATAACACCACTTTATAAATTTGTGATGCTCACTTTTTTCCACACTTTGTTTTTGGTCTCTATTCCAATTGAATGTAGCTGTTCACCTTCTAAGTGGTTAGACCACTTAGCATTCTTTAAATTTTGTTTGTTAAAGTGCTAAGAGATTCATTTCCTCTAACAGGTGCTAGTTTTCTCAAAGATTGGTTTGATTTTCTGGCTTTTAGTTGTTCTTTTTTTTGACAGTTGTTTAAGATTTTCAGTACCCCTTTTGGTTTTTGCCCCATAAGTAGATGGACTGTTCCATTAAATATGGAATCCATTCTATCAGTATCAGGAAGATTACGCCAAGAACCAAAGGATTGTTTTGTAGTAATTCCAGTTTTACTCTAATATATTTAATGTAATTTATTAAAGAAGTTAGTATTCAGAAATCAGTTTGATTCTATGGGGTAGAAATATTTTGCTTGCTATGGAGTGACATTGAAAACTCAATAGTCTGAAGGTTGCTTTTTAGTTTGCACAAGTTAGAGCTGATTTTGGACTCCCATTTCTTTTTCAGAGACATGCCAACAACAGGTGCCATGCTTTCTTACAAGGACAGATCAGATATATCTTCCGTCTGGTCTCTTTTGAAGATAAAGACTGAAATCAAAGACTGGAAAATTTACTTGTTATCTTATTGTTTACTGTTTTAGGGCTGGAAGATAAAGGAAACTCATGGGACTTGTAGTTATAGTTATTTCTTAAACAGACCTCTGACTTTCACCTCATCAGAAAATGTGAGTGTCTTGATACTATTATTTGATCTATTTGAGTTAACTTCTGTTGCAATGAAAGAACTCTAATATACACACCTACAAAACTATAATCACCTCAACATTTAACAAGTAGAAGTAGGTTTTCTTGAAGAGGAGTATTTTCATAATTGCATGCATTTGAGTACAGAATAAAGCATTTTGGGGGGTACCTGGAGTTAAATCATGACCTTGTGCTAGCCAGGCAGGTGCTGTGCTGCTAAGCTATATCCCCTGCCCCTGGATAAACCATAATTTAAATATAAAAGAAATAGGTAGAAAAGACATAAAATGAGTTGATAGTGAGGAACAATAATATGCAACTAATGGTGAGTATTCAGCTGTCTTCTTATGATGGGTAAAAATTTCTACTTTTCATGATTTTTATATCACTAGTTTAAGTATTAGTAAATTTCTTCAGTTATAAATGAAATAATCTCTCTAATATGGTTAATACCATACTGGGAGTTCAAACATGGTGATTCCTGAGGTCTTCAATCTATTAAGTTCCCCCATGACAGTCTTAAAAGTTTAGGCTGGAAAATTCTGATTTGTCTTTTAAGTGATAATGAGAGAACACAGAATTCTGTACCTATCCTTTAATCACAGTAAAATTATAGATGCAAAAAGAAGAAATAAATAAAGGATAAAAGTCATACGATTATCTCAATAGTTGAAGAAAAAGGCTTTGACAACATTCAACATCCCTTCATGACAAACTTGTTGAAGAAACTCATGTAGAAAGATCTGCTTCACCATAGCAAATGGTATAAATGACAACACCAAGACCAATGTAAAATTAAACAAAGATAAACTGAAAGCACTCCTTCTGAAATCAAGATGGAGACAAGATTGTCTACTCTTATCACTCTTATTCAATATAGTACTTAGAATTTTAGCCAAAATAGTTAGGCAAGAGAAGGAAATTAAGGGAAAAGAAGAGGCTGAATTATCTGTATTTCCAGATGATATGTTCATTTGTTCAAAAGTTCCCAAAGATTTCACCAAATGACTTTTAGATATCATAAATTCAACAAAGTAAAAGGATACAAAATCAACATAAAAAATCCACAGCTTTTCTACACATCAGTAATGAATCTGCTGAGAAAAAAATTTCTCAAAACAATTCCATTAAAAATAACAACCAAAAGAACGAAAGAAAGAAAGAAAGAAAGGCCCTAGGAATAATCCTAGCCAAGAAGGTTAAAAAAAAAAACTCAACAATGAACGTTATAAAATAGTGAAAACAAGAAATGAAGAAGATACTAGTAGAAAGATCTCTCGTATTTATAGATTTCCAGAATCAATATTCATAAAATGACAATATTACCAGAAATGATCTAAAAATACAATTCAGTTCCTGTGAAATTACCAACTGCATTCTTTAAAAATATGATTATATACTAGAAAAAATATTAAAATTCATATGGAAGTACAAAAGACCAGAATAACCACAGCAATTTTGAGTAAAAAGCAAAATGTTGGTGGAATTACAAAACTTGATTTCAACATATAGTGCAAAGTCATAGCAAAAGAAGTGTGATGGTCCTAGTATAAAAGCAGATGTATAAATCAATGAAATAGAACAGAGAACACGGATATAAACTCAGGAAGCTACAGCAATCTGATTCTTGACAAAAGAGAAAACAAAGTCTCTTTAATGAATACCATTGGAAAAAATTCTGAATATTCAGACATAGAATATTAAAATTAAACCTTCTCATTCTGTAATAAAAATCAATTCAAAATAGATCCAAGACCTAAGTATAACACTTGAAACTTTGAAGTTGATAGAGTAAAACATCAAGGAAACACTTTAACAGATGGGCACAGGCAACAATTTCCAGTCTAAAACTCTAATTGCCTTGGAAATAATAGCAAGGATGGAAAAATGAGATTTCATCAAATTAAAAAAGCTTCTTCACAGCAAAAGAAGCAACAGAATGAAAAGAAGCCCATAGAATGGAGATCTTTGTCAGATACTCTTCTGACAGAGGATTAATATCCAGAACATAGCAAGCACTCAAGCACATTAACACTAAAGAAATCATACAATCAGTAAACGGGCAAATGAACTAAAGATACAATTCTTGAAGTAAAAATGGTCAATGACTACATTGACAAAAAAAGAAAAACATTCAACATCTTCAATCATCAGGGAATGTACATCAAAGCTACAGTGAGATTCCATCTAACCCCAGTCAGAGGGGCTCTCAATCAAAACACAAAAAAAAACAATAAATGTTAGCAGGGAACGTTATTGGGAAAAAGAAAGATTATACCCTGTTGGTTGGGAATGTATATTAGTATGGTTATTATGAAAATCAATATATGGGTTCCTGTCTTAGTTACTTTTTTCTCATTGCTAAGACAAAATACCCAATACTGAAAATTAAAAGAGGAAAGGTTCTTTTGGTTCACAGTTGGTGGAGGTTTCAGTCCATAATCAGCTAGCTCTGAGGCAGGGTGGTAGAGCACAGGGGCAATAGTTCAAGGTGGCAGAAGACTGCAAAAGCAGTAAAAACAAAAGTGGGGAGAACAAGACTCTTCTTTTCCCTTATGTTGCAAGCAGGCTACCAGCCCCCCAGAACTCACATAGTAATCGAAAAATCTCTGTGATCTCCTCTTGCACAGGCTCAGAATGTTTAAAAAGTGAGGACTCTGGCCCCCTACTGAATCACTCAGCTAAACTTCTTACCTTCTCAATTTGACACAATGTATCCATCTCACCCCAGTCAGACTGACTCTCATTGGAACACAAAAATCAACAATTGCTAGCAAGGAAACTGTGAAAAAGACATAATATACACTCTTGATTGGGAATGTAAATCAGTACAGTAATTATGAAAATCAGTATGGAGGTTCCTCAACAAACTAAAAATAGAATTACTATGTGATACAGCTATATGACTCTTTGGTATGTATACCTAAGATACTAATGTCTGACTAGTATCAGGGTACCATACTTATTTTATTGCAGCATACTTCACAATAACCTATCAGCCTAAGTACTGGATAAAGAAAAATGGATTTTTATATCTGTATGTATAAATATCACATTATTATATTATATAATACATACTATACACTCATACATATGCAAACACAATGGAGTATTATTCAGTCATAAGGAACAAAGTCATTATATTTGCAAGAAAATGGATAGAACTGGAGATAATCATATTAACTAAAATAAGTCACACTCAGAAAGACAGGCATTAGATTTTTCTCTCATGTGTGGGATCAAGGATATGGACAGCACGAATGACTATTGCAGAAGAGAAGGAGGATTGAGGAAGGATAGGAATGCTCAAAGAAGAGTAATGGGGGGATAAATATGATCAAAGAATGTATATTGATGCATACATATGCCAAAATGAAACTTATTAATATGCACTAATAAAAAAATGCAAAAAAGCAACTGAATTTGTAAGTAATTGGCTTTGTTACTGTTATATACTGATTTGAGCAGAGAATATTCTGATAGTGAATCAAATTTGAATATATTTATAGTTTTCTAAATCTCTACCTAATCCTCAAATTTAATCTTCTCATTTTAATCAAGAGCTATAATCTTTGCAAGTCATGTGAGAACAGTTAAAAGTCTTACCTTTATAAAAATGCGTAAGAGATGACATAGCAAACCTACCATAGTGTATATGGTCCTTCTGTTTGTTGTTCTTTTTCGAATCACTCCCTTCACAGTGGATCCTTTTATTTTTCAGGCAAAAATTCTGTCTCTCTTCCAAACTAAGAAAAACTATCTTTTCCTTATGATCCCTGTAAAAAATTTTTGTAACTTGCTCATTTCTTTTTGAGCAATTTGTTGAAAAAGTGGTCTCTCACCCAACATATGTCCTTAATCACCCAATTCCTTGCAATCCCTCAGCTCCTTTGTTCTCTTAAAACTGTCTCCTCAAGTGTTACCACTGGTTCCCTTCTTCCTTGCCTCTCTTATCCACCCTCCACCCTTTTCCACTAGGCCTTGTGCACTAGAAGGCTAACTGCCCAGGGCTCTATTAGCTGGATCTATCTTATTCCTTACCCTATAATTTGTGGGTGGGGTTAGCCAGCAGCAGCACTAATAGGTAACCGAAAGGCAGAGGGGTAAGGTCAACATATCCATTCTCTTTGTTCCTTGTCCACAGGATTACAGATTAGAAGCAGCTGTATTGATACACCAAAATCCTGCAAGCCTGCAACCTGTCCCTCAGCCCTTACACACTACTGCTTTCTCAAATTTAATAATCATTTCTCCTTTTATCTCTTTTCAAGCCTGAATATTGGAATGGCTTCCTGCTGCTGCTAGTGCTGGGATGCTTCATCACCCTTGCTGATTTTTTTCATGTTTCCCCACATATTTTTCAATATTTCCCTTACTAAACTTTCCACTTTTCTCAGTTACCATCTTTGTACTTCGTGTTTCCTGATGGAACCTTTACTGATATCAACAAATATTAACTCCAAAATTAACAAGGAAAACTAGGTCTGGCTTGTGTCATGTCATTATTATTGCCAATAACTGACTTTTCAGTGAATCATACTGCCTGTAGGTGACCCTGGGCGCTTGGCATAGCTTCCAGATAGTTATCTAGGTAGGTAGGACTGCATCCCAGTCTCTCACACTCCCCAGTTGGAGAGATCGCGTCAGGCTGAACCATACTCAGGACTGACAGTACACAGAGAGGCTATCACTATGTCTGGGCCCTGACTACCTACCTACCCTGTGCACTGGAAGGCTAACTGCCCAGGGCAAGTTAAAGTTGGCAAGACTTAAAAAAAGTCAAAAGAACATATTCCAAGGGCCTTGATACAGCTCTCCAAGCATGACAAGCAGTAGAGGGAGGAACAGTACTTTACTTTTCCTCTTGCCTCTTTTGGTCTTGAAGCTTTGACTTCCAATAAAACTATGTCCGATGACATGTGATATTGTGTAATTCACCGGAAATGAGAAAGGCCATACCTGATAGGGGTGACTCTGTGAGAAAGCTTGTTGTGCACAGATTCACTTGTCCCAGGGTATTTATGTTTATAATTATATTTTCACGCAAATTCCATCAATTATTTCCATCTGTGCAGTATCCTTTATTGCAGTATTTATATGTGTGGTTTTACCACTCCTTTTAGCCACCAGAAAATCATTTTTGAGTCATTGATCCCTATTTAGGAACTGGTAATTTAATGCAAAAATCAAGTTAACAAACTTATGCAATGACATAGATGTTTTGTGAAAATGATTCATTTAAGAGATAACCTGCACCTGTTTTCAGAATATTAGTGAAGGCCCATTGACCCAAATTCTTAAAGCACAAGGAGAATCTTTAAATGCGTGACTTGAGTTTGGACTGAAATTTTTGATAAAATTAATTCATTCACAATTTAAATTTGTGAAATATTTGGTTCCAGGTATCTTCCCTACCCACAAACTGCAAAATATGTATAGCCAATACCATGTCAATGGTATTTTATTTTTCCTTTTAAAACTGTCTCAAAGTGACTGGGGGCTGCAGGAATCTTTATTGTTTTGTGAATACATTTTTGAGTACCATTTCTTTGGGGGATTGTGAAAGTTTTAGACTGAGCAAGCATTGCCCCTTTGCATTACCCTTCACCCCAAACCACATTTAAACATAGCAATTTCTATTTTATCTGTCTGTGTTATATAACAGCTTTCATGTAAATGTTGTTGGGAGAATGGATTTTTGAACATTAAAAAGTTTGAAAGCTAACAGATATTTGGCAAAGAAGCTTCATCTCTGGAAATTCTATTATGGTATAATTTCCCAAAGCATCCATTGCCTGAGACATCCACTTTGGCAAATATACAATATTACTGTTATTAAACACTTCTGGAGCATATACATGTGTATGATTCCAGGCAAGTGAAATAACTTATTGTCACACTCAATTACTGGACTCACATTAAAAGAAAGACAGGATGATTTTGTTTGTAGACAAGGACACTGAGGCTTAGAAAGATGAGGTAACTGATCTGAAGTCTTATGATTAAATATGTAGCAGGAAAGTTGCAAGTATGAATGAGTTTCTATGTTTCCATTGCTTACTCCTTCCACCTCACAACATCACACCATTTCAGCTTGAGGCACACTCTAGAGCCTGGGAAATTCATCTCTGGAAGCCCTGGACCCATCTTTCCCTCTGTGCCTCTCTTCTTTTCCCCTCTCAACTTTCTGGAGTACTCTGCAATAACTGCTAACTCACTTAGCATTTTATTCTTGGCAAGTTATCAATCGGGGTATATAGCAATAACTAAAGTCTGAGATGATACGGCTTAGCACCTACTAGGGAGTGTTTGTACTTTATTAGGAGACTAGTGAAGGTGGAAAATTCTTTTGCAGCTCAAGTAAATGAGGCCTTGATAAGATTGCCATGTTGTAAGGTTTAGATCTTAGAAACAGGAAATCTTTTCTGGTGGCTTCTTAGACCTCACTTACAGACAACTTTATTCAACTTGCTTGTGTCAGAGTCCATTACTGTGGCTTCCTCTGCTCTCCATAATCTCTGTTACAAGCCTTTGGTAAGCATTCAATAAATAGGTAAAGTAGGATGATGAAAAGTAAATCCATAGAAAATATTTTTATAGTGATGGATATTCCTAAGTCTACTATAACAAATGGTAAACTTTAAGCATTGTTTTCTTATATCATCGAAACTCTTTATGTATCCTTTTCATATAAAATGCATTTTCACGAGTTAAGCATTTATGTTGCAGAAATATGTGATGTCACCGTGCAGCTTTCAGACAATCGTGAGCAACCATCACAGATTCCTCTGTCCATTTAAAGTTTCTTCATTATCTATTATGTAGATTGATTGTGTGTAGGTGCTGGAGACCATGTGTGCTGGGAGCCTGATTGTCTGTGTGTGCCGAGAGGCCAGGTCCATAAAGAGTATGAGATTGTATGTGGCGTTTCTCAAACTAGTCATCACAGAGTTAAATGTTTCTAGGTTGTTTTTGATGACAGTGTCATCATGCCCCTTATGTTGTCACCCCCAGGCCACCAGGATCCACGTAGGCAGAGTTTTCATACAGGTAGTGTAGTGAACCCTAGTGAGTGAGATTTCTGATAGGCTTTAAGTAACCTAAGGAGAAATAGTTTTATTTTTTATAAAATCAAGATAGTTTCTCTTAGAAAATCTTTACAAGCCCTTATGTAAGACATACAAACTTAAAATGACTGCACAGAAAAGCAAAAGTAGAAAACCTTTAAAAATGAAGAAAAAATGAATTCAAAATAAAAGTAATGCCCAGACTTTGGAGAGAGAAAATGAAATCCAATGGAAATGCGGAATAGGAATCAACATAACATTAGATCACACTCCTGTCATTACAAATTCACTGAGATTAAACCACAGTATTCTAGAAGGTTCTGCTTTGCTCTGGTAATTGGAGGAAGGTTTCTAGGACAATGCCTTCTTTGTGATCTACATCTTCTAACAGTCTCATAGAAAACTATGTTTTTTTCCCCATCATTAAGCTTTCATAAAATACGTGATGCTATAGTCATAGATACAAAGCTGACTGATGCAACAAGATTACAGTTCAGCCAATGAGTTAGGTAGCAGATATATGTTTAAAATACAGATTTTTAAAATGGCTTTGTGGGTTACTCTTGTCCAGGCAGCATATTGGTGATGCCTGGCCATTCTCAATGTGGCAAATTTCTCAGATGAGCATTAGAGGTAGAGTCAAATGATCATAGGTTCCAGACACAAGGACAGTAGACGGTCAGACTATGCACCTGAATGTTAATCATTCTTTTTTTTTTTTTTTTGCATCCTCTGAAATCCACTGGCAAAATTACTTTTCTTCTTTTGACTGGATAAGAAAGAAATAATTTTTCTTGTGAACATAGCAGCTCTTGAAGCAGTCCTATCTATTCTCCTTCAGAACTCTGTATAAGTAAGACTTTGAATGTGTTGATAAGATGATCACTAACTTCCCTGTTTGTCCAAAGAGCTGCCTCTTCCTTCTAAATTGGCTTGGGTTTTATCATACATAGACAAATGCAGTATTAAAGCTTTGCTTGTATCTCCACCTCTAATCATTAGTGCTTAATTATACTATTATACTGAATAACAGGAACAAATATGGGATAAAAGAACTTTGTTTTTTCCACAACTAAGATCATATAAAATTGCTGAAAATACACACCAAAGCATCTTCTCATCCTCTATCCAACACAGCTTAATGTGCATAGTGTCAGACACTGTACCAAGCACTTGTAGAACAAAAGAGACAAAAATGCTGTCTTCTCAGAAATTTCATTCCATAACATTCATAAACCTAGATTCTATCTCAATTATTATTGAATATATAATTATTGAATAATATAATTATTATTATTCAAAATAATAATACAATTATTATTTTGAATGTAATATAATTATTATTTCAAATGCCTTTTTGTCTACACAAGTCTAAGAATTTTAGATCTACAAAGAGCCTGATACTATGCATGATATTTTTAAAAGCCAGAAATTATATTCCCACTGGCTGATGGTTAACAGTTTGTTTAGAAAATGGTAACTGCTATGGGGGAAAAAATAGAATAGACTGAGGTGGATCTAAAGTGTAGAGTTGAGGGGAATTTGGGCATGATGTTTGTTTGTATTTTGGTACTGAAGATTAAATTTTGGGCCTTCCTCACACTGAGCTACATTTAAACCTTTTTTTGTTTTTGTTTTTGTTTGTTTTGTTTTGTTTGATACAGGTCTTGCTAAAATGTCGCATTGCCCAGGTTGGCCTCAAAACTGTGATTCTTCTGGCTTAGCCTCACAAAGTACTGAAAGTACAGGCTTGCTCTACCACATCCTGCTTCCACATAATTTACAGTAGGATAGTCAGGATAGGCCCAGGAGGAAAGACAACAATTGAATAAAGCTTATCACTGTCACTATCATAACTAGCACTCTAGTAACTGCTTTCTGTGCTTATCTTCCTTAAACCTTATAACAGATGTAATCACTGAGGCTTAAAGAAGTTAATTATTTACCCAGAAGTGCAGAGCTATTCAGTAAAGGTAATGGAATATATAACTGAGAAGAATCTAATTAAGATCTTGAGTTACACTATACTGTACCATATCTCTAAGCAATAGTTTACAAACTGTATTCAGCAGCTCTAACAAAATTTGACATTATATTAATTTTTAAAAAACATCTATAGTTATCCATAACTTCAAACTGAATTCAAAAGCATTTTTCTCAAATAAAACATAATCTTCTTAAGCCATATTAGAGGGCCCTGAGCTGTTAAAATATGTGCAAATTATGTTTTGCATGTGTGGAACACTTTTTTCAATCTGTGCATTTGAATAGTTCATGAAATTTTCATTGGTTAAGAATGTTTCAGTCGTGTATGATTTAAGAAAAAATTTCAAGCCTTGGCCTGTTTGTCTTCATAAAATTGTAAAACAACTCAAGGATAGAATTGTGTAGAATGTCTGTTGGTTACATATTTGCTGCATATTAGAATCATGGAAAACAAGGGAAGCTATAACATACTTATATAATATCATAAGAAAGGTCATTCCTATGGTATTCATATGTAGAAGGTTTTTTTTTTTTCACCTGACTTGTATTTGAGAAAAGCTAAGATATAATTAGTGGCTGAACCTCGATTTTATTTTAAGCTCTAAATTACCTAATTGGGGAGTATTCCAAAGCTACCTATGAAGCTTTCTCTTTTAAACTGGCATTTGCAGGGTGAGAGTATAGTTCAGTGGCACAGAGCCTATCTGGCAAGTGCAAGGTCATGGGTGTGGCTCTGGGTACCAACTATGAATAATTAAATTAAAGTAAATTAAATAAACTGGCATTTGCAGTTATCTACATAGATCAGGGGTTTTTTTTGTATACTAGAAAATCAACTCAGAATATTGAAATAGATTTTAGGCTGAACCTTATATGATTAGGAATAGATTAATTATGGTAGGTGGTTTTTTATTTTTATTTTTGTCTTTTGGAGACAGGGTCTCACCATGCATTTCAGGCTGGCCTTGAGTTCACTTTGTAGCCCAGGCTGGTCTCCAACTTGCTACAGTTCTCCTGCTTCAGCCTCCCTATGCTGGGATTACAGGCGTGCAGCACCACACCCAGCATATATTAGTTCTTATAGTTATAAACAATTATATGTTGCAATAAGTAAATATAGTGATAATAAATATGCATCAAAATAGACTATGAACAATACATACAAATAAAAATACTTTCAATTATTCACATAGTAAATCTTAATTAAGAATACCAGGAGAAGGTTGTTATATAGACATGGAAGTACATTTCAAAAATAGAAACTACCTAAGGAAATAAAACAATAACAGATTGTGCTCATAGTTCCTCTTAATGAAATTAGGAAACATCGCTCCTTTTAAGAATATAAACATTCCAATGTCCAAAATAGTTTGTTTTTGTTCCTATCGCTTTATCCATATAATTGTACCACTAAGGAAGTAGAATAGTATAAAAAATTTTATAATTCCTTTAATCATTGACTTCAGTCATCTGAATTTGGAAGGAAACTGTTGCTGGGATGGTGAGAGTAAAGAGAAAATTCACTGGTGTTTAAAGTTGTCATTACTATATTTATAAACCTTTCATAATTTTATGCCTCTCTGCTGGATTCATTTGCAGATTAACAATGATAGTTCATCTTTTCATCTGAGTAGAAAATAGTTGTTCTTTGTCCAGTAGTAGAGGCACAGACATGCTTACTATTATTTCCTTAAGAATTCCTGGCCGCTATATTAGTTAGGATTCTCTAGAGGAAAAATTCAATATAAAATATATGTATGACTATGCAAGGGATTTATGAATAAGCTTACAGGATCAGAATCAGAAGAGTCCCAATGACTGTCAAATCAGAGACTGAGAACACAAACTGGCCATCTGGGAACTGAACCGAAGAGCTGCAGGATCAGTAGCAGTCTAAGGTTGAAGGCCTGAAAACTTACTGCAGAGTTTGTTGCAAGTTTGTGTTGGAAAACTGAAGTGTCTTTGTTGGCAGCCTGAAGGAACTGGAGACCAACGTCTGAAGGCAGCAGTGAAATCTGATCTCTTTCAAAGATTTCCTTCTTTTATTCTCTTTGTATTCTGTCCAGACTACAAACTATTGGTGATTTACCCACATCTGGGATGAGTCTTTGCTCTTCAGTTTGCAGCCTGCATGTCAATCATCCATACGCACACCCAAGTAGTTGCTAATCTGCTAGAGAGTTCTTAGTCAAGTCAAGTTGACATACTGCAATTAATGATCACAGCCACTAGAGTGAACTGTCTTCAGTGGTTGGTTAATATTTTGAAGATTGTTCTATGTGTAAATTATATTCTAATGTGAAGAAATTAACTAGACAATTTTTGTGTTGAATTAGTAAAATTATTGAAATCAATATAAAGTATTATGAAAAAAAGACAAATATCCCTTTCCCCAGAGAAAAATAAATAAATGTATAAGTGGCATCACAAAGAAGACATATTAAAGAAAGAAATGCAGAGAAGGTGTACAGCCTCAATATTGAGTGAAATGCAAGTTAAACAATCATAATGTTTCTTGGTGATCAGAATTGGCTAGCATGTGGGGTAGTAGACATTACTATGCACTTTCAAGCAACATACAAATTTCTATTTATACGAGACTATACATCAAGGTTTAAGTTTTCTTACTTCTTGATCTAAAAATGAAATTTCTAGAAATGTAAGGACATGATCATCCAAAAATATTATCATAATCTTCAGTGTAAAATTACCAATCATTGTGAGCAGAAATTGAGAAATAAGGTAATATCCAAAAATGGGGAATTAATAGAGAAAATCAAGTTGGATTTATGAAATGAATTTTATGTAGTTAAAAAATCAGGTATTTGAGAAATTGTTATAAGTCAGTAGAGAAACATACAAAGGAAGACATACATCATATATATGAGATGCTCGTGGATTTGTATGATTATAGAAATCTATATTTATTTATCTAATAAGAGAACCAGAGGAATGTTGGCAAAAATATTGTTTTGGGGTGATTTCTATTTGCTTTTTCATACCTTAGAAAATTTCCGTATAACTATACCAACTATTTTAAAATTTTTAATAGAAGTATTAAAGGTTTATAAAACCTTCAATAGTTCTATAAAGGTTCAAAAACTTCTAAAAAGTAAAGAGAATAACAGAATGAGTGTCCATGTATGTATCACTGCCTTTCCACAATACCTACTATGTTTTTCTTTGTTTTAAAGAATGAAAGATTAAAAAGAAGTTCAATTACCCAGAAAGCACTGTCTTCAAACCTCCTCGAGCTACTTATTAATCATGATTTTTTATGACAAGTTTCTTATATCATCCTTTGAAAAACATTTTGTTTCACAGTCCAAATACTGTTTTCAA
The DNA here is from genome assembly GCA_004027295.1 of Dolichotis patagonum. Lineage (NCBI taxonomy): Eukaryota > Metazoa > Chordata > Mammalia > Rodentia > Caviidae > Dolichotis > Dolichotis patagonum. Next base: position 23,932 of record PVJX010012478.1, read on the forward strand.
AGCACTGACTTAATCACCCAATTTTTTGAAGCAAAAACTAAAAGCATTTCAAGTGTTGTTATTGAAATTAGTAAAGCAATAATATGATTTCTTACTTTTGTTTTTTAAATATCTATTTTTGACACTTTGTTGTTGCTTTTTTGAATATATGTACAGGAAGCTATAAACAATAAGATGCAGATTGGGATGAAGCCAGTGGTGCATGGTCTTCACTATCTTTTTCAGTAGCTTTAGGGATTAGGTAATAGCACATCTAAGTAAAGGGTCTTTTCCATTGTGCAATCAGTTGGGGGGCACTTTCATTTTTGAGTTCAGAATTTGACATGCAATATGTGACATGCAAGCAGAAATCTACAAGTCTTCCAGAAGTCAAGAGCTGTGATAGCTCCAAAGGATTATGTAGTTAAGTGCAAAAAACAGACTCTTAAGAGTTTAAATACTTTTCCAATGAAGAATGAAAGACACAATAGAGATGCAGCATCCACCACCTAACATATTTATACCTCAAACCCTTTCTTCCAAACTCCTATTTTTCTACCAAGCTTCAAAGGCACATTTTTTCACATTGCATTTTAGTGGGAGTCTATGCATTTTGATGGACTGACCCTGGGGCAGATTTTAATGTGTGCTATTTTTTTAAAATCTTGGATAACTTACTTTTGGAAGGTAGAAAATTGTTTTATTTCTTTTATTTCCATAAGCCCTAGCACTGTGCTTTCAAGGCATTCAATGTAACTGGACCATAAAAATAATAAATGCATGACAACATAAGTATAAACATAACAAATGTCATGCTTTCACATGGCAAATTGTCAATATCTATTGACATTTGTTCTTATGGCATCTATTAAAGCCACACCATATTTATTAACTCTGGTTTGATTACACTGCTCCATTAACTTGGTAATTTCATTATAGTTTAAAAGAGATTTTAGCTGCTGGATTTAGTTTAAATTTTATGCACATGTCCAGAAGTCCTTGGGCACTCAGCACATTTCATATAAATCAAATAAATAATTAATGAATAAAGGCTATTTCAGAGAAACAAAACAACAGAATCATGATGAGATAACTCTTTAATAACACATACTGAGAAACTGTTCATGGATATTATAGTCATAAACCGTGTCAGGTGTACTCATATCCTTGTTAGTAAATTATTGCCATATAGAAACACCTACATCAGAAGAAAACTTCACTGCAGTTAGAAAATTGATGTTAAACCAAGATAAAACAGCTGGACATGGTGGAGCATGCCTGTAATCCCAGCACTGGGGAGGCTGAGGCAGGATGATTGCCATGAGTTTGAGGCCAGCCTGGGCTACAAAGTGAATTCAAGACCTGACTGAACTACATACTGAACTACCCTGTCACTCCCAAAAGCCCAAAACAACAACAACAACAATAACAGCAAAATCCCCAAAGAAACAGAATAAACAACAAAGGAAGACAGTCGAGGAGCAAGAGAATGCTTATATTTGCTCATTCTTGAACTAATTGTATACTGATATGATAGAAATTTCTTGAGAAAATGTTTCTATGTTGGAAAAATCTGACAAAAGTTGCCAAAATGACTGATTATGAGAGGAAATATTGGATAGGGACAATTATCCTTTAGTCAGCTAGTTTTACTCATAAAATATATAGACTATAGCTCTATATTATTTTAGCTACTATATATTATCATATAAACTGAACTTTGATTTGGCCTTTCTGTTCTGGGCCCACTAATTTGTTTAATTTACTGTTCTCTTAGAAAGTGCTAGGAGCATTTTAAAAAATGTTTTCAAAACCTTGACAAATGGACAAACATATGTTGTATTTATAATTTATTGCACTGAACAAAGTTTTTTGGATGGATTCAACATCACTTCAGTGAAGACAAACACTATCCATTAAATAAAAGAAGGATTTCACTGGGATCAGAAGGTTTCAACAGAACCTATTAATTTTTATGAGCTTTAAATGTGGCAAAAATCTATATATTTGAATAACCTACATATCTATAAGCTCCCCCTACCATGTTAACATCAAGAATCAAGTATCAGGCAATTCAGAAAAGAATTATAGCTTGTGGTAGTGTCTTAACAATTGTGGGAAGATAGAGCAAAAATTATGTTTGTAAATTTCAGAAATGCATTACAGGCTAAGTGCTTTGTAGTATGTGTACCATTAGCAGGTGTTGTGAGTTCTTTATTTCTTACACACAATGCTGACATTTTACTCCTTTATAGTCTTTAATGGAACAAGCAGCATAATTGGAATTCCTTTGTGAATGATTTGTTATTCTTTTTTTTTTTTTTACCTTGACAGGGAGTAAACGGCAAATACAAACTGAGTTTTTGGACTTTAGTGTCTATTGGTTGAGCAGATTATACACTAAATTTTAAAAAGGAAGGGCAATTTAAGCTGTACTTGATGATACTAACAGCTGTATGGTTATTGTGTAACAGTGGCCTACCTGGGCTGAATTGTGAATTGCAAAACAAGGTTGAATGCTTTCAATTCCATGGTGTATTATGCTATAAGAGAAGCTCTCAGCTAAGCTAAATGTAGAACTACTGTCAGACTATCTGTCTCCGAATGACTACCGCATTGAAAAATGACTATAGTGATATCATTTGCTGAGATCATCACTGTCTACTTGTTTTAATGTTTCCATCATTTCTGATCCCAATTTTATATCTTAGAAATTTGTTTTCAGTAATGAAGTTTTTTCCACCTTGATGGGGTTTCTATTAATTTTCTTTTAACTTATTCGGCTCTTGGGAACACATGTGGTTTCCTTTCTCCTGCATTGTGAGCAGTGTAATACATGGATGATGTGTAGGTAGTGGGGTACATACATGCTATGATATAAGGAGTATGCAACTCCTCTCCACATAGAAAAATATTCTTATAAATGAGTTAACTCAGCAAAAGTAAGCCTTCTTGAGCTTATGAATTTACTATTAAATTATATGACTGATTAGCTTTCTATGATTTCACTTAGAGGGAAAAACATTCTACAGATCCATCAAGACTCCTATAATCTGCATTTTTCTAATTTTTCCTCGAACTGTTGGTGAAGAGAATAATGGAGGCTTCCAGAAACATTAGTTCTTAGAAAAGGAAGGAGTTGAACCATAGGGGAACCATGTGGACTTGCTGTGAATCATCACAAATTTGAGCCAAAGAAAAGTTGGGCATCATACCAAGCACTGTTTTCATTCCAGGTTTTTGCTAAATCTGGCTGTTTTACAAACACTTCATGGGGAAGTTCGGCGTTCTGTGTTTGATTCCTAAATCTGTTGTATGACCCTGAGAAATCATTTAAGTTTACAGATGTGTTTGAGATGGATGTTAAACCACCTTTCAAAACATATTAGTAATAAAAATATTCATTTGAATGCTTTATCTCTGTATGCACTTACACAAAAGCATGGAAACAACACAGACACTACATTTTGATGCAAAGAATAATTCAATTTTTAATAAAGCCTAATGGCTGCTTGGATAAATCTGTTAATCAGTTTTCTCTTTCCTTGTTTTCTTTCTGTAATATGGTTTCCATTACCCACTTCAATTCTGCTTCATTGCTGGTAAGCATCTGTTTTAAAATATGGTTAAAAATTGGTACTCTTGGTCCAATTCCAAAGGGCAAAATCAGCAGGAATGCATAATCCCAGAGCCTTAAGAAGAACCTTCTAAGCCATGAAAAAAAAAAAAGCAATAAGTACTAAACTTTGAATAAAAGAGCCATAAATGAGTCTGGAAGCCTCATTTACATTGTAATGTGCATACCAGCATGATGTCATTATCAATTAGTGTGGGTATTTTCTAACAGCCATCTATTCGAGTGTGTAGTCATTTAGTTTAGGGTTATGATTGCGGTGTATATGTGCTGGTATCAGAGAGAGAACACTAAAGCAGCAATGTCCACAGAAAATAGTAATACAGAAAAAATGTATGTCAGCCATGAATCAGTCTTACTTTATTTAATGTGACTTATTGATACAAGGTAGATATAGTACCTCAATAATCTATGCATGTTGAATAGAATAATGAAATCTGACTGTAATATAACCTTCCTATTCTATGAATTAAAGCAAAAAATAAATATGTATATTCTTTCTTTTGTTAGTCCGTCACAGTGCTGTAGGTGTTGAGACTAATATTTCACTCTCTGCATTTTGCTTCATTCAGTCTCTGCTTTGATTATGATTCAGCAATCCTGGTGCATGGATTTGTGGTCTGAGATATGAGGAGATTGTGTCAAGTTGAGTAAAAGTTTGTTTTTTATAATTGTGAGAATGTAGGGAGTTTGCATAGGCATCCATGTGGTTGAATTAAAAATTTTTGATGAGACAATTATGCTTCTTAGGCCCAGTTCCTTGAACTTTTAAAATACAATTTTTATAGTTTTCTTTAGACTTTAAAATCTAATTTTGGAAACGTTTGTGCTAATATCATTTGAAAAATGTTATGCCCATATTTTCTACTCTGAGAAATTACCTTGAAGTTGAAGATAACAATACATAATGTATTATTGTTTTTCTCCTATTAATTTGTTTTTAAATTTTGTTTTCTTAAAATTTTATTTGTTGTTTATTTTGCTTTTTTATGTTTTCATAAGTCTGTAATTTTGTTTGTTTCTATTTCTTTCTGTACACTCTAAAATGTTTCACTGATTTTTTAAGACCTGTTCTGCTTCATTTCATTTCTACGTATGAAGTTATCCCAATGATTAGGATATATTTTTCCAATGTATGACTTCAGAAGATAAATACTATGATGACTGAGGTCAGCTAATTCCTGTGTTTGTGGAGAGTATTTCTGAATAATGCTGCTTAATAATATAAATGATTACCTGAGAAGTATACACTATATTTAGGGGAGAAAATATCCAAAATGGTGCTGCTTGGTTTTTTTGCAATAAAAGAAAAACATGCAAACAAACAAAACAAGAATAAGAACAAAACTCTGTTTTGGGTTCTTTTCTAAAAACATTGTCTCCAGAGACTCTGGTTTTCCCCTGGGCAGCAACACATAGCCAGACCTGGACTCAGACTGAGGCTGAGGTGCTTCGGTCTGAGTATTGATCTGTGTAATATTCTGTGTCTTCGTTAATCATGCAATGGAAAGATTCAACATATTGAATCATTTGCTTTATTGCAACTCCGAAACTGCCTCGTGGGAATTTCCTTGGAGGAAGTAATTCTGGAGAGAGTCACTATGTAAATACATCTTTTCAATTCCTGTAAATGGCACCAGGAGATCCTGTTACAGTTCAGTTAAAAAACCAAAGTAAGCATATAGAGAAGCTTTGCTAGTGGAAGTCATTTATGCTGTCTTTAATAACTTCATGGTATTATCATGCTAAACTGCTATGGTGCTAGCTGAATCAGATTATATATGCAAGAGCATTTTGAACAGTGCTTGGTAGATAGTGAGCACTCAACACATGCTAAATATTCAGCATTTGCTGTTTGTGAGCCATCTTCACATTATGCATTGTATTTCAAATGTACATTGACCTAAAAATTCTTTGTTTGATATATTGGACTTGCCCTATTGTTTTCTAGTTATGAATGTATATTTTTGAAAAGAAGATGAAAGTCTTCTACTTGATCCTATCCTTTTTCATTTTCCTGGACTTTACCCAGCAGAAAATATCCTAAGTCATTTCATGCCAGTCTCTCCTGCTCCATCAACCTCTTTTCTGGATGCTATAAATACTCATGTTTCCTGCTAAGTCTGGAATATAAAACATAATACTTCTTGACCCAACTTTCTCTTTATGTAGTTGGCTTAGGTTTATCCTTTTCTTCATAGTCAAACGTTTTAGGAGAGTCGTCTACCTTATGTCCCTCCCAACTCCCTACATAATTTGGAAATGACAAGTGATAGGACAGAATGATTATAAAGTTATTGGAGCATATACAGTAACTGAAAGATGAATTGCAAACTGAGAGTCAACCAAAACCAAGATGCCACCTTGATAACTTAGCCTCCCAGCATCTAAAACGTGAGACTAGAATGTAAGAAATTATCCTACATACTGTGGGAGTTTCCAGGAGGGCCAAGACACAGTTTCCATCTCTGAACTGCTCATGGAGTATATGTGGAAAAGATCATATATGAGGGAGGATAAGAGAGTGAAACAGAAGGCCAGCGAGGAATTATGGAGTAGAATGAAAGGGGTTGCAGTGAGCTTGTAGAGGCACTTGTGATGTCACTGATAGCCACCTAGGATTGTGAAGATGATTCCTGAAACTGGAAAGCTGGTAGACACTGTGATGAAGGAGGTGGTGGCAAAATGATACCTGAGTTTAAAGACCATTCCAACATGACAAGGTTGAGATGCAACTTCAGTTGAGGGACGAGAACATAAATATGGTGAATTTAAAATTTTGGTAGACATAAAGGAACAATCTGGCTAAGAAAATTCTTGCAGGGAAAAAGGATAAATCAACACAAAAGCATCACCTGGTGTAGACTTTATTCATTAAGTTTATTTCCAGAAAGTGAGAGGAAATAAGGACTAATATATTTAGTTCTTTCAAAAATAATGACAACTGGCTTTCTCATCAATAAGTGAACGCTAAACAACTAGGCCGTCATTGTTCCCAATTTTAACTTAGTGTAAACTGGACAATTGAATTAACTTTTCCAATCCTTTAGGGGAACTATTATTTACTGCATAAATAATTATCTGGTAGTTGTCATTTAATATGTTAGTGATGGTTATACGGTGCTACATTACACATGCAGAGGGAGCGGTATTGTCTTCCTGGATGTTATTTCAATAAATGTTTGAATGCTATTTATGTCAGTATGATTTTTCCTACAAACTATCTTAATAAATCCCTGTGTTACATGATACTCTATAGACCATATTTAGGGAGAAATTATATTATACTCGTAAATTACAGGTTCTGGATCATTTTCAAATTCTACAAAATTCATTAAATTGATAAGAAAGCTGAGAGGGTTCAATTATCCCAACTCTTTCAGAATGTAACTTATTTCTTGAAGCCACATATATGGTTGTGTATGGCCAGAGGTCCATTTCGTAAATGATATTTTCTGTTTGCTAGAAAGGGACCATGAGATTTGAAATTATTCATGTGACTTCCAGTCATCTACAGATGAAGTATACTTATTTATTGCTCTGTGGCAAAGTTTTACTATCTAGATACCATTTTGTTAAATTGGGTCATTCTGTATAATGTTGCAAAATATGTGTTTCTGATTGTTTTCCTGTTGTGAAAGTCTGTGTCCTCCAAAAAAATTTTGTAGAATAATCATTCATTAGTAATTTGTGATAGAGGGTTGGAGGTAAGAGTTAAACCTGTAGGGAAAGCAAAGTATAGACAGAACACATTCGCAGGTCTGTGTCTAACTCGGTGGATGTCCAAAGAAGGTAGAGGACTATTATGTTTAAAAACATTAAGTGAGGCCCTAATTATGTGACTTGACATTGGCTTTTCATATAAAACAGCATCAGCAGAGGAACACTGTGGCACATTTATTCAACTCTGATACTTTGACAGCAATCAATCACGATTACTTCCTATTAACATTTGAATTTGACCTATAACTGCTGAGTCAATTTGAAAACAGTGTGTTAAGACTAAAATAATATGATTCAATAATCATTTTTTTATGATTTTCCTATTGGAATTTTAAAATATCATGAAGCAATTGGCAGAAAAATCCCCAGTGTTAGAAGTAACATATTTTAAAGATCTACATAATGTAATATAACAGAATTAACCAGAAATTGCTCAGAAAAACCAGAGCTAGACCAAACACTGTTACATACATGGAAGAAGATATGCCACATTTCTGTAAATATAGTCTAATTTTTCTTGGCAGTATTATTACATAGGCCAATTTATGTGAAGTTTGAAATTGGCAATTATGGTTCAGAATCTTAAAATGAAATTAAGAAAGAAAAAATCTACTTAATTATCACTCAAAGGAGATGATTTTAGTTTCATATTTGAAGACTTCCATGAAGTTGCTTTCAGAAACACATAGTGATCGGAGGAAAGTTAACCATTTTTTTTGTCTCAACTGCTTAACAACACTAATTGTCAGGGTTTTGATCAAATTAAAAACCTAGTATCATCTCACACCTACTGGAATAGTTTTCACAAAAAAGGTAAGACATAACAAATGTTGATGAGGATGTAGAGAAAAGGAAATATTTGAACACTGAAGGTGAGAATGTAAACTAGTGTTGATAGCATGGAAAACACATGAGTTGTCTCAAAAAACTACAAATATTATCATTTGCAACAACATGGGGTGCATCTGGAAGACACCGTGGTAAGTGAAATGAATCAGGCACAAAAAGACAAATACTAGATAAGTGATATTTCATTTAAACATGGAATTTTAAAATGCTGAATGTATAGCAGAGACTAGAATGGTGAACAGAGAGGACTCAGGATGATCAAAGAACATAAAATTTCAGTTAGATAAGAGGAATAAAGGTAAGAGGCATTTCACAACTATAATTAATAGCAATGTATCATGTATTTTAAAATGTCTAAGGGAGTAGATTTTGTGTTATTACCACAAATAAATATGTGAGGGTATATTAGTTTGATTTATGCATTCCATTTACCCATTTATCCAAATTTATATATATATATATATATATATATATATATATATATATATTGCATATAATTTTTCTTTGCCAATTTGAAGAATTAAAAATCGGTGAAAAAATGAATATTCAGCTCATCAGTCTGTTTTCTAGTTGAGTAACCCAAGGCCCCAGGAGCATCTGAATCATCCAACTTCCTACACTTGTGTCCTTTGAAACAGTCAGCCATGTATATGAAGACACGTAATTCTGAAATTTCTCTAAGATTCTGTGGCTCCTCATTTTGTTGTCCCGTGGTATCCTGTAGTTCATTGATTATTTTTCTTGTGAGTGAGCCATATATTTTCACAGGAATGTTCACTATTTTGATCAATATTTTAAGCACTGGTTAGTTTTTCATTGACTGAAAGTTTGAATACATTGTAGGTTCAGAATATGAGCTTTGTTGTCTGACAGGCATGGATCTAAGTCCTGGTCCTGCCACTCCCTTAGTGACATTTGACAAGTTATTTAACCCATGCTTTAGTTTCTTCATGAGTAAAATAATACTTGTATATTATTTTGAGTGCAGATATTCAATACATATTGCTTTTGCTAGTCAATAAACATTCAGTGGTCAGTTCTGGGGTTCACTACTAGCTCTAAAATTATTTCTCATATAATATTATTTATAAATGATAGTAATAATATTTAGAGATAAAATTTGTCAATATATCCAACTATGTTCCTTGTCAATAGTGTTTTTAGGCTTAAAGACTTCATAATCTACTTATGGTGAACTTATATGTATGATACAGAAAAACACAACTTTAAAGGTAATTTTTGGACTTACTGGTTAGTCAGAGGGAGGTTACAGTTCAAGTGAAATTTGACCCAGAAATTAATAAACTCTGTTACTAAAGATTTCATTTTTTTCCTGACCATCCTGCTAAAGCATCTGCTTCATCCAAGAAAGCCTCAATTTTGAAGAATTGAATGCTTCTTGATTCACATTAAGTAGTAAAAGAGGAAGAATCTATTGTAGCTTTCAAAGAACAGAAATGAAAACTATTTTCTTAAGAAACTCTCAACACTGGTAAGCGCAAGGTCGTGAGTTCAATCCCCAGTACCAAAAAAAAAAGAAACTCTCAACAAAAATCTTCTTGGGTTTCACTGACCCTCGCTAGTCTCTGATCGCTATGTCAGTGATTGGATGTATGAACTGGTCAGTCAGGAGCCATGTCTCATGTTGGGGACAGAGTTAGCTTCTCCTGAACTGAGTGTCCTGTATTGGGGAGGGGAGGATGTTAAAATTACATTACACTAAGTGAGAAAGACAGTGGCTGACGATGGATAATGGGTAGGCCAAAGTGTCCGCATCTTAGCAAAACTCCTGGATACCCAAATTTGAAATCAAATGTTAGATGTGATCTTAGTTCCATTTATTGTATTTTTAACACAACAGTTTTGCTTTTGCAATGATTAATCATTATGAACAAAAATACATCATCAAGGAGCTATTTAAAGAAATACATCTAAAAAATACACTTGTTTCTATTTACATTTTCCCAATTTCTTCCCAAAGCAGTGACTCATGGGAGATATTACTGCTGTTGAATAGGAGATCTACCTAAAGAGTATTAAATGCTGCACAGCACATTTCCTGCATTTGGAGGGAGATCTTTGAAATTTTCAATCCAAAGACAAATTATTGGCACTAGTTTGCATTATTATCATGTAGTTGAATTTTCTTTCTAAAAAAATCTCATTAGGCAAGACAGAAATGAGACTAGAATGAATTGACTTGAATCATTTTAGCTTAAAATTATAATTTCCTTTTTTAGCAAATCATAGTGTTATCATTTTGTAAAACTTATTTCCCCACACATCACTTAACATGGTATTAGCCAAGTTGGAAATTATTTTAGTTCTCATCAAAAAAATATGCCCTCCATTCTGACATCATCTAAATATTGTCAATGAGTGTCTGAAGATAGAAAAGGTATCTAAGGTGTAGTGGACTAAAAATAATTTTGGCTTGAATGTCATTTGCATCCCCAGGGGGAATATTCAACTCACTTGTAGAAAAAAAAAATAAGCAACAGAACCAAATGAGATCAAAGCAACACAAAACTATGCAATCACAAAATCCCAGAGGACTTTCAGAAGAAAGAATTTGACTTATTTTGGACTTCATGGCCTTTGAGTGCATCAAAAACTCTCATGATAGTGACTGACTAGTCTAGAAACAGGCAGTGTTTTGCAGACTCTGTTAAGAATTAGGGTAACAGATTCTTTGATAATTAGATGAAAGATACAAATACTTACGCCAGAAAAAGTGCTTCTCCAACCAAAACTTTATAAACAATTTTAGGGATTTACAGACTCTCTAAAGCTTATTTATAGAAGCATTTATAAACTATTTTATATAAGTGCAAAACTAAGCAATCCCTTTTGTCTTGAATTTTAAAATGTAATATTTGATCTGTTATAAGGCATAGCTTTAGGGAATTTTAAAAAACTGAATTTGTTGTTTCCTGAAATATATTTCTAGTAGTTCAATCTAATATAAATAAGAAGATGGGAAGGTATAAAAATGCAGAACATTAATGAGCTATTCCAAAGCTTTGTCCATATTAGGTTTAGTTAATCTTATATTACATGACAAAAACATCAGTTTAGAATTATGCAATGATAGCTGCTCAATTTTAATCTTATAAAGAAATAGTAGGCAAATACTATCAAAATAATTTTCTTTATCATAAGTACTTCACTAGGATATACTTTTCAGATTTCTTATTGGAGTTTTCTTAATATGTGAATTTATTTGAACACATAAAAAAGTTTTAATGTCTTGCTAGTTTGTGGCAGTTCTTTGACTTTATAACTTTAGCAAAATTTTTTTAAATGAGAGAATTCAAATAGTTCCATGGAGAATGTTCCTTATATTTTCTACTTTAAGAAGTATTTTATTTATGTCTTTCAATTTTTATAATCACGAATAAGCTGTGTTTCTAAAATCAGTTTTCTCGTTGGAGATGATCCAACATGTCAACTGTAATGACTGAAAAACATGATTGATCCTAATGCTGAGCAAAACTATGTGGAAAATTTGTAATGATTTGTAAACATTTTCACACTTATTATGATTCAGATATGGACTGTGGCCCAGAAAAGATTTGAATTTATTTTGATAGTCCCTGTAATTAGCTCAGCAATGTTTTTCTAAGTTATGATTTCATGCTGACTATTAGAAATTGTACATTGTTGAAATGCCACATGCAAAGAAGGTATGAGATTTTATGGCAACAATTAAACCACTACAAAGTAAATTAAACAGGATTTCAAACCAAGAAAACATGGAGTAAATGTAGCATAAATAGATTCAAGAAGGGAAAATGGTATGTAGCCTTACATTTTAGATAAAATTCTAAGCACGAAGCCCAAATCAATTTTGAGAAAATAGAGAAAAACTAGGGTACTGGTGAGGTGATAGAAAACAAGGACTTTATCAATATAATTATTGGCATCAGTCTGAGAACTAAGGAGACATTTTTTGGCTCGAATGTTGTATCTAATGTCTTTCCTCCTGGGATACAGGACAGGCACGACTGGTTATATAGTTTGTTGTGCAAAATGAAAATGTAGGGTCCTTTGGTTACCTAGTCTGTAGTGCACAATAAATATGCAAGGCCCTTTGATTACATAGTTCATAGTGCAGGATAAAAATGCAGAGCTCTTTAGTCTGTATTGGTTTTGAATTTCAAGATGCCCATCTGGAGAGTGACGTCCAATACAGAGCCCGTAAGAGTACGCCCTCCTTCTCCATCCATGATAGGCAAGAAAGGAATTGTAAAGATGCTTCTGAATCCCATCCATCCTGTCCCTGCTCCTCCTGGGCTCTGAGGGGAGACTCAGACTAAGCTGAGGGGAAGGACTAGCTCTTGGGTATAAATTCTGATGGTGAACACGATGACAAAGGCTGCTCCTTCCCTAAATCCATCCTCTGGATAGGTTGTGAGGATTAATGAGTTAATATCAGGAATTGCTATAGGGCAAATCTTCACTTGCCTAAAAGAGCATAAAATTTTTATTTTGTCTTTTATGCTTTCTGACAATCCCTTCAGTCTGCCACTAGGCTTTTAGTGGAGCGTGTAGAGAATTTAGGACAAGATGATGAATCTTACTCAAGGGCATCTCAATAGCTTTGCAAACTTAATGCAATAATGTAGGTTCTGGACCCTGTGTCATGGAGAAAATGAAGATAGCAGAAATTTCAGATAAAAGAGGCTGTAGCTTATCTATTGTTATTGTTTAGGAGACAAATTATGGCAATGGAGTTTTTCCCCCTTTAAGTCTCTTTTATCATTGTGTGTCCACCTGATTTTATTTTAAACAACTATGAAGACACTGTATTAAATGTTTAAGGTTGAATTTTACTTTAAATAGTGCATATATTTTGGTCTTGAAAAATAAGAAAAGCTAGACTGTACTACTTGGGAGCAAGATTAAGGCCCCAGGACAGGTTATCAGAATTTCTGGCGTAAAATTCTTTGCTCTGCATTTACCTGAGCGTCCAGAGAGTAAGTGCAGATTCCTGTCCATTGCCACAGCCCTGGTTCTATTCATTGTCTTAAGAGCTACTTGAAGGCATCTACTTAAAATCACTAGAAAAAAAAAGATGCTAATGTAGCATTTAACACTTGTGTTCTATTGAGGTAAAACACACACACACACACACACACACACACACACACACACACACACAAAGAAAATGGCCAGAGGTGGCAGAAGGGAAAGTGGAAATGTGAGGAAGCCCAGTACAGTAACAGTTAAGACAGTACTCATGTTCAACATTCAGACCCAGAGGTTTCTCTTTCCTTTGTCCCATGCTTTTTGCCATGTACTGCAAACTTTGTGAGTAGAAATTGGGTGTCTTCAACTCAAGAACCTCTGGGCAATAGCACAGTGGGACAGACATCTAGTCCCTGATTTTGAGGACATTTCAAAGTTTCAGTGGAGGTAATACTGAAGGAAATCCCGAGAATTTCATGAAGGTGTTGAAAAGGAGGAAGGGGAGAGAGAGAGACACTGGAACAGCTTTGCTCAGAAGGGTGCTTTCAGAGAGCAAGTCTTAGGGCTGTGGTAGGGAAAATGTTCAATGACGGGAGGCAGAGTAAATTGTGTTGAAGACAAGTATCGTAGGTCACCTCCTGTATCATTATAGAGTACAATGCTTTTCATGGCTTTCCAACTAGCTTGAAGAAACAAGTGTCATTAGTTTCCTTTAGAGAAAGAGAAACCTGATTATCTATTAAAAACAACAAAAAGACCAAGGGTAAGATCTTTAGAATAGTTAACCACCAAAAACATTATGCTATCTCCTTCCATACAAAATTCATAATTAAAAAATAATACATTCATGTGTGTGTTACAATTCAAATATTAGCTTATTTCCAGCTTTTCACTGCTAAGTCTTTCATAAGTTCATTGAAGGTGGTCTTGTATGAATACTAGCACCTGATGTCCTCAGAGTTTGATTATATCTCTTCCTTGGCTTATTGTATCAAAAGACACTGTACCCAAGGATGACAAAGCCAGCAAATGACAGGAAAATGATTCAAACTTATGTCTGTCAGTTGTCAAAATTCATATTTTTAGTGTGGCTTTCCCAGTGATCCATGCCTAAGGTGAGTCCAATTCCTGTGTGTCACTTAAAAGCAGTCATATATGTGAAATCAGAATTATAAAAGGAAATAAAAGTTTCCTAGGATTCTCTATGAAATATTTTTTTGAGACATTATCTCTCTATGCAGTTCAGGATGACCTTAAACTCACTATGTAATCTGGACTGGCCTTGAACTCACAGCAATTCTCCTGCCTTAGGCTCCCAAGTGCTAGGATTACAGGAGTGTGCTACCATGCCCAGCTGCCAAAATATTTTTAAGTGCCATAAACCTCCTCTTATTTGTGTTGTGTTGTCGTGTCGCAGATAAATACCTATATCATAACCCCAATTTTCCATAACAAATTACTCTTCTATGATTACAGATGTCCTCATAGGTTTGCATAGTTAAGTACTAGAGGTAGAAAAGAAAAAGGAGTAGGCTGGAAAAATGGTGGGTTACTGGTGTAAGGTGACAGAAACCTGATAATACCATGAGGTCTACTATATTACTGCAAATAGATGATCATCAAAAGTTCTCAAGGTCTCAAAAGAGTACAGTCAAAAGACAGTATTGATTCATTTAGATGACAGTCTGAGATTCCATTTCTTATTTGGGTTTAGTTTTTTCCCTCTAAGATACAATAAGAAAATAGACAAAAGATTCTCCAAATCTGTGAGCACTTAGTTGTGCCAATTTATGTACAACCAACAACAAAAGCCTCTTAGCCATAGAGGCACCCTGCACACACTTCTCATTTCATCTCTGTGCTTCTGGATACAGAAGCCATTATTCCAGTCTCATGGGCTACATGCTGACGCTGATGGAAAGTGCCTCACCACACACCCTCCTCTATAGTAAGCAGTAAATAGAGGGGAGGTGGGCACTGAGTGGTATGTGTGAGTGTGTGAGGGCCACATTCCTGGCTCCTCTCCTGCGGACTACTGCCTGGCAGGATGATAAGCGCAGCATTTTCCGACCTTCCAGTTTAAGAAAAGAGCTAAATGCAGATTTGTACATAAGCACTCTGTGTCTTCAATGATTTTCACTAGAGCACATCTTTTCACAAGCAAGCCTATCTAGAAACATTTGCAGTTACATGCCATCGTGCCTAGGATGGAAAAGGCTTTTGGTCAGTGCTATGGGGAGAGCTCAGGAAAGGTTTGGCGCTTGGCTCTTGGGTGGGGTGCCAGAGCATGTGGATGAAGTGAGGAGTGTGGGTGCCATGGCTTGGATGAGGAAACCCAAGCACGTAGATGAGACATCATCAAGTGATACACTGATGAAGAAGAGTGGCTGTAGTCTCATAAAGACATCGGGGAATACTTTTTCTGATTTTAGTTTTGCTAAGTACCTATATTCTCACAACAATCTACTCTGTTTTAGACCAATTGTTAAAACTGAACTTCCAGCCTGAATTCTGAGATGTTACTTCAGTAAAGAATAAAGACTTTCTCCCTCCACCCTGCACACATCCCTTGTATTTCAAGCATGTAGACACAGAATGTTGTTTTGCTCTTCTAATTACTTAAGAGTAAGGGTTAGGGATGAATTGAAGTGAACTGTTATAGTTTGTTATTGCATGCTCTGACTTCCACCTAACTTAAAAACTTCCCACTAAAGTCTGTGATTCTGCCCATGTGCATGAATGTTCTCAAATTTTCATCTGCACAAGAGCACCTGTGATGTTCATTATTAAGTCATCCTGGGAATAATCTCTTTTTAGAAATGCTCAGGAACTGTCTCTCTCTAAACACTGAAGTTCTCTATCTCCATCAAAAAGATAAAGGCATAGACTTCACTCTGCTATATCTTAGATAGCTGAAAAACTAAGTTAGCACATAGGGAGTGAAATTAAATCAGTGCCAGCATATATTTAAGAGATAGTCCTTCTATAGTTTATGACTTAATAACAGCAAAATCTTCCTCTCTATTCTGTCTTCAGAAAAGGGCACAATAATTCTGGAACATCATACTCTGTTCATTTTTTTCCCTTAAATTTTAAACAGTGCTGGAAACTACTGCTTTTAAAACATGAAAATATTAAGAATTTTTCTGTACCAAAACAGATATTCTCATTTTAGAAAGTGCTTCTTCACTAGCTAGCACAACATTCTTTAGCAAGGAGCTAGCTAAAAGGGAGTAAAATATTTTTTTCTGTACCAAAGTCTGTCTCCTCTGTTCTGGTTCAAGCCAGTAACTCATTTTTTGCAGCCACAAAGGAAGAACATCAAAATTTCTGAGTCATCATGGGAACAGCATATTCTCCATGATCCCAAAGACACGTTTCTTGATAACACTTTGATTACTATGTCTCTAAAAGGAGATTTCTGGTACTTTGTCTGTCTAGCAGTCTTGTATTCCCACCTATTTGTCTGGGTAATTTCAGGCTCCAGAAGAACATATGGGCCATATTCACAACTTCTACCATTTTCAGTGTTTATCTTTATTCTGTCAAATTTCTTAAAAGTTCTTTCCATTTCCCCTTCTGTCTCATTACTCTCTTTCTTTTCCTTCAGAATGCTGACCAGCAATTTATTTTTATAAAGCTTCAGCTTTAAAGTTTGTGGGACAGGCAAGCTCAGTATTAAAAAAAAAGATAAATCCAGAAACTAAATTTGAAATATTTACTTTGTTATTATTTAACATTAATAATCCTTATAGATTATTTAACACAGCCAACTCTAAGATTCCTGTCTTCCCAGTGAGATGTTAGGAGTTCTGTCTTACTAGCTTACCAGGAATATAGTGGCAATGAAATATAAATTAGAACTACTTTGAGACTTCTTGGGGAAATCTTGAGGTCTCAACTTTACTCTAGCTCTAGATCATGGCTTTGCTTTTTCAAGTTGTGTTGGGGGTTCTTTTCTTTGGTTTCTCCATCTGAATGATCTGGCAATTATTTCCTCAACTGCTTCACAAAGATGTCTGAGTTTTCATAAGCAGTTGTGATACTTGGCAAAGACCAACACTTCTGAGTATCTAAAGCAGTGTGGAGTGGCTTTTAAAAGAGAAATATTGATGTGTGTCATGGCTATAAGTGGCCTGCTAAGTGCAGGTGTCTGTTAAGTGCAGGTACTACTTAAATGGCTTTCTATTAAGTGCTTTCTATTAATTATGTGATTTTTCTAATATTTTTATTCTCTCAGAATATTTTTATAATCATCTGTATTTTTTCATTTGGATGAAAAAATTTATTTTTGTTTTCATGTTAGGATATTTTGGGGACGTATGATAGGGGCTGAACCCAGAGCTGCAAGCATGCTTGATAGTACGTTGAGAGCTACCTCCCCAGCCACAGAAACTTAGACTTGGCATATAGAAGCTCTTCCAAGGTCACAGAACCTAGCAAGAGAAAAAAACAGGAGTTTGAATATAGTTTGTCTCATGTTTGACATATTTTTACTTCAATAAATGACAGCTAGTATAGTTTTACTTAGTTTTATTCATGTTTGCATAATCAGTCGGTATTATAAAAATTTTACAACATAGAGCAATTTGATCTAAACTTCTGAATGTCACCTGTCTATGTATCAAAGAAAATGGTAACTTCAGAAATGGCTTTAGGGACAAAGTAGTTTAGTGTCATTGTTAATGTGAGTTTAAATACAG
This sequence comes from Dolichotis patagonum, assembly GCA_004027295.1. Lineage (NCBI taxonomy): Eukaryota > Metazoa > Chordata > Mammalia > Rodentia > Caviidae > Dolichotis > Dolichotis patagonum. Next base: position 41,791 of record PVJX010012478.1, read on the forward strand.
ATGCCACAAGGGATTGCATTCTGTATCTAATCTGTAGTTATAGAAAGCAGAACATTGGCTGCCAGGGGCCAAGGTTAGTGTGGACTTATTATGCAAAAGACACAAGGGAACCCTTTGGGCTGATGAAAATGCACTGTGTCTTATTCATGATGGTGGTTTCACAGGTGCATACATTTGTCAAAATTCATCCATCTCTACACTTAAATGTGAACATTTTGCTATAGATAAATTATGCCTCATCAGATATAGTTGGAAAATACAGGTACCATTATCTACTTACTGTTGACTGGGCAAGTTACCTACCCCATCTATGTCTTATATTCCTGCTGTGTATGTGGGAACACTGAATATACCAATCTTAATAATTCTGGGAGGCATTAAATAAGTCATATAGAGCAATTTCTTATACTGACTTCCAATTGTGGTCATAGGAATTGTTTAGTATATTATTAGGTTTTGGTTAATTATTGGTCATATGGGGGAATTCTACTAAATTCCCAAAATGAAATATATGCAGATTTTATTAAAGACATTAATTCCAAATCTGAAAACATGCCTATTTAGAAAAAAATATGTGTCAGTTCTCTCAGTGGTAAGTAAAACGAAGCTTTTGTTCTAACAGAGCTTCTATTTTTGACTAGGTGTAATATAAACAGGTAGATGAAAAGATAACTAAGATAACATCAAATGGCCGTGAGTTTCATTAAGTCAGTAAAAACAGTCATGCAATGGTGACTGAAGCTGTTGGCCATGTCTATGAGTGTTCAGAGAAGAACTTTGTAAGGAAGTGTCATTTCAAATGGGGTCAAGATAGTATCAAGGAGATCACCAGGGCAAAATCTGTAGACAAATGCTCCAGGCAGAGGAAACAATATGTCAGAAATCTAAGAGGGAAACAAGATTCTATTCAAGGGGACAAAAGCCAAAAGAAGTAGAGTAAGAGGTGAGTTTGGAAAACTCAGTAACAACTTACTGATGCAATAGGAAAGTGCCAGAAGGAATTGAACAGGGGATGATGTGATCTGACTTACATTTAAACAATAGATCTTGGCTGGTGTGTAGCACTTGGGTTCCAAGGGGATGAGAGAAAAAACAGAGAGAGGAGGTGAGAAATAATGATGTTTAGACTGAGAAGGTAGGAATAGAGATAGTGAAATGCGGCCAGACTATAATCTATTTTAGAGCAGAAATACAGCACTGCCAATGGTTTGGGTGTGGCAAGAGTGACATTAATTTTGTTTTTTGGCTTTAACTGCTAGGTATAAAATCTTTCCTGTTTACAGGCTTGACATTCATTGATTATAAGAATTTTTCTTAAAATCTACTCAATAAGCTACTAGATATTATGTAAAAATATTTCTAGCTACTGATATAAAATGTCTGCATGTTAAGTACTAAGGTGGGTAAAAGCTCTTAACTTTAGGTCTTAAACTGTCTATTAGGTAACTGAAAGTTTGTGCTGATCTACTTCTGAAATCACAGGTCATTTCCGTGTTTCTGTGTGAGTCTGTGTGTATTCAAGTGTGAATATATGAATGTGTGTACACATGCACTGTGCTCTTGAGACTTCAGATCTCTGCTTCCTGGGGTGACATTTAAAGGCAGGAGCCTGGTGTTTCTTGCTAGCAGGGAGGGGCTTTATGTTACCTGTTAAGTCATTTGCTTGTGCCATCCTACATATGCATAATATTTATGGAGACAAGACTTTGCCCTGTTGTGACTTCTTCATTACTCTGTTATGTTACTAAAGCATCTGGAACTTCATCAGTCTTCCCCAGAACTTGTAGAGGAAAAGTAGAATAATGTCTGAGAGATTTCCACTGTATCATTGCAGCTTAGGAGTCAAGGGCTGGCCTTTCATTTTATTTCTTTGGTGAGAACTAACTTCAAATTCAACTTCGTGTTAGCTGACTAGGAGAGGCCTCCTTCCCATTCTGCTTTGCAATGACTATTCTTCCCGGCTCCCTCTGCAGCCTCCTGCCTTCTAGTAACAACTAGAAATTTCACACAGAGTAAAGAACTAACTAACTCTGTGATAAATTAATGACCAAAACTCCCCAGGGGACAACTGACAGCTGAAAGACTTTTAATTCAATAAAAAAAAATAAACAGTTGTTGTCCTCAGTTGAACACATAGTACCTGCCAGTGCTTTGTAGGAGTTCTCCCACTGAATCCTTCTGGCAAATGCAAAATCTCTCTTGTACAAACTTGTAAAGCTCTTTTATTTTCCGCTTCTCATGGTTGAGTACATAAGCTCAGGGAGTAAAATAATTTGCTCAAGGCCACACAGCTGATAAGTGAGAGAACTAGGATGTCAACTGAGGTCTATCAGGCTCCACATTCAAACTTTATAACTACTAAGCTACCAGGTCTCCATCTCTCTAAATCTTTGAATATGGAAATTTACAGCAAGAATCTTGGCTGAATACTCAGTCACTACTGTGGTGCTGACCTCAAAGCTTAGAGAATAGCACCATAAGCATGAAGTCATTGTCATAATTAAAGGTCAAGTCTTCTTTGTTATTCACCTAGAAAGAGCTGTTATGTTTTTCACCTTTATCAGTACATGGAAAGTAGCCGTACCCTCATCTTTGAGTTCAAAGTTCCCTGATTTTATACTGATTAATATATTATTTAAAAAGTGCACCTTTAACCTATTGACATTAATTCACTATGGAACTATAAAGATCATAATTCATACATTATTAACAATAAAATTGTGCCTTAAATATTGGCAGACTATTTTTTTTTAAGTATTGCAAATCGAACTCAGGACCTTGCGCTTGCCAGGGAGATGCTGTGCTGGTGAGCTACATCCCCAGCCCAACTAGTTAGACTACTTGTAGTACTTCTGAATTCCTTATGAGGAAATTCAGACTTGTGATGTTGAGAAAGTCAGCTCAAAAGAAGTTATTCAACATTTTCAGAAGTACAAAAGACTATTTTTAAGCATCATGTTGCCTTAAGTTCCAATGAGAACTTATGAAAGAGAGTATCAAAGTGGGTGAGAGATGCACAAACACCAACACAGACAGAAATAGTGCAGAAACAGTGCAATGGTATTTCTGGCCTGCTTGAAAGCAGGGAATATTAGAAATATCACTGAAAGCATGCTTTCCTGGAATTTCTATGCCACTTTGGAGGAATGAATTACTTGGCTAATATACATAATCGAACTTCAGTAACTGGCATGAGAACCAGACCAAACAAAGCCTGTAACTCCTCCATTGCTCCTTGCAAACTTTATTTGCTGCAATGGAGGACCCCAAACTACTCACCCTCCTATTACAATTTCCTATTCATAGAGTTGGTCTTTATGTGACTTAGATGTACTCCATTTGAGTGATGGAAAAATGAAAGTCTGATTTACAGATTGCTAACAAAGCAATGCAGATGAATCTATTAAAGTGTGTCTCCTCAGTGTTTTATTTTTGACTTCCAATTGGCTTTTTTTTTCTTTTTTTTTTTTGCCTCTTGGCTTTGGAACTGAGAATAAAATGCCTCTGGAAACAAAGCAATGTGATCTGGGAGTGTGCATGCTATACAGAATTCTGAGAGATCTTTGTGCTGTTCACGGCTACAGCTGTCACTGATTTTCCATTTACAGTAAGGTCAGCAAGACAAAAAGACCCAAGACAACATATTCAGTAGCATCTTTGTTCACATTTCAGTTTAAAAGAAGCAATTTCTTGTAGTGACTTCCAATTACAGTCACGGTAATTGTTCAGCACATCATTGCTTTAGATTAATTGTTGATCATCTTGGGGAGTTCTTTCAAGCTAATAAAATAAATAACTGTAACTGTCATTAAACATGTTAACCACAAACTGTAGAGGTATTCTGTAACCCTTTATGCTGGAACCTGGTTGGTTACTACCAATTTGTTTTGTGGGGAGAAGGATCAATTATTAATTCAAAATGATTTTTTATTATAAGAAGCCCACTGAATTATGCAGGCTTTGATGATATGAATTATCATTGTTGATATCCTTTCTGTACTTTGCACTATTTTTTCTGAACCTATCCTCATCTTTTTCCATATCAAATGGCTGGATAGGATCAGTCTTCTATTTATTGTATCACAGAGAATTGTTAAGAAACTGAGACAAAAAAAAAAAGAAACAGGTTTAAGGATTGCTCAACTACCATTACTGTTTGTCTTGTAATTATTTGTGGCTATTAAAATGTCAATAATTACATTTTTATTTTTCATATTAATATGAGCTAAGTAAAGAAAATCAGAGAACTTTTAACCCTATTCCTCAGTTTACTTTTATTTCAAAGGCATGATTTAGAAAGAAAAAATCTCTGTCCTTCTTGAGCATTTTACATGACAATGATGTCTTTTTTGGGTGATTAAATGAAATGCAAGGTGCTAACATGCTGATTTAATTTTTTCAGCAGACTTTGTTTTTTAACTGTTGAGCTTCAACTTAAACAGAATTCATTGTTTACTTCATTTTCTTTTTCAAAGATTATTTCATGTGCTATCTTCTTCCAGAATATTTGATTTTATAAAAAGTTCTAGGGAAGGAATTTGACATGGGATCAAGACTAGTGCAAAGGGAGCACTTTTCATGTTACTGCTTACCCTTCTTTCTCTCTTACTTATGTGGTTATGTATTAAATGGAAAGAGGCAATAGGCTTCACAGACCTCCACATCTGTAATTAAGAACTGCCTCTGACAAAGCTTTTTTTTTCTATTGACAAATAAATGTCACTTAAAAGAAGGATATTACAGAAAGAATGGTATAAAATAGGCAAAAGGGCAAAGTGCTCTCTTCTTCGTGTTGAAACATAGGTTTTCTTTCTTTTCTTTTTTCTTTATTTCTTTCTTTGATAAGTACTTACAATAAGTACACTATTGACTTGGCATGCAGATCAAAAGACTGACAGATTTAATTCATGTTTCTATGTTGTACAAACAATGACATGTTCCAACCAATCTGGGCTGCTTTCAGCAAGTAATTGAAGGTAGTGCAAACAGAGACTTTAAAAGATCAGTGGCTCACAACTGAACTGTTCCACAAAAAGAAATCCGACAGTGCATATTCTTTTGACTGTTTCGTTGAGATTTCTCTTTGCCTGCCCTCTGCCCTGCCCTGACTCTCCTGGAATTAATAGCGACTGATAGCCCATGCAATGTGTCAGCGGGAACGGACACACACGCACTGTATATTAACTGGCTTGTCTGCTCCTGGGTGAAGAGATAAGCTCTGAGAGCACAGAGAATAATCTGGAGACGTCTGCAAGTTAACCACAAGGAATCAATGTTTGCATAAGCTTCCATTACACAGGGAGCTTTTGCTCCATAATGGGGGTAGTCTGGGTAATAAGGTAGTAAATTCATCCACAAATGTATAAAGGATGACCCTGCAGGATTTTGACATGACATTTTCTGTGGATCTAACTTGGTTGGAAACGACAGGCAGCATTTTTCTCTGGTAATTTGTGTACTTGATGTGTTTTTTTTTTTTCAAATTGCATAGTGCCAGCAATTTGGTTTTTAAATACAATAGTCTTTTGAAAGTACCAAAGAAAATGAATAGAAAATCACCAGCATCATAGCAAATTATCCCAGGTCAACACATAATGCCTTCATTTTCCAGATGTCTCAATTCAGGCAGCTACTTTGAGTATTTTTGTCTAAGGATGCTTATAAGCCTTCCCAGTTTAATAATACATTTTCTGTTGTATGTTACTATGGGCTGTATGTGTATCGTCTGCGTTGGTTCCAAAAGAAATGGGTTTAAAACAGTACACCCAGAGGCAATGTGTTGCCTGAATGTTTCAGATAAATTATTTGCTCAAAATTCTCGCTTTTAATTAGGGTCATAAGAAACTCATAATTCTGCCTCAATTATAAAATAATCATTGCCTTATGTTAAAAGGTTAAAATATAATTTCCAAGCTTTTAATGCCTAGAGTTTAAATATACGAAAGTTGTGTACACCATACAAATTGGCAAATCAGTTTGAGACTATTGAGTCTTGTTATGACTGACTTAAAGTGATTCACTGTAGCAATGGTAGCTCAGTAGAGAAAGAATGAGAAATTTTCCATAGGCAAAACCAAAAAAACTCCAATATTTATAATATAGTCCCTCCAGAATAGAGCCCTCTCTGGCTTTATTATCTTAAACTTTAAAAACTAGTATTTTGCTCATTTAAAAATAAGTAATAAGGAACCTAAGCCATATATATATATTTTTTTCATAGAGTTGTGATATGCTTTTGTAAGTCTCTTCTCTACATTGAATTTCATTTGTGGATTTTTTCGAATCTAGAATTTTGGAGTTGAAAGATTCAAGTTATACATATTCATTATAATACTAGTTAGGAAATACTTCTGTTCCAGAAGTATAGTTCCAGAATTATACGGGATGGTTAGTTATAGGGAAATAAAATGATTAAGAAAAATGATTCTTCAAAACGTGAACAGAAATGTGCAATATTTTAAAAGTACTGCTATGAGGCATAGCCAGAAGTGCACATGTTTAGTTTATTTTTTTAACAATTTTTTAAAAATTTATTTGAAGAGAAAAAAAACCCAACCAGACAAAACAGAAAAATGGTAGCAACAATACAGAATTCCAAAGGGAAAAAAATAAAAGAACCAAAAACAAACAAACAGACAAACACACAAAGAAACCCCAAAACAACAACAACAACAACAAAACAAAAACACTAATCTCCACTTGATACGTTACATACTCTCATCATTGGAAAAAGTTGTACAAGTTACAAAATTAAAGCGTACAAAGTAGACATTCAAACATTGAGATTGTTAACAGTTCTGCTCAACAATCTAACAAAAACAGTAGTATGGTCATCTATCTTACACAGTTAAACATACATGCAATTATATCCTTTAGAGCACTTTCTTTTCCTCTCTTTTTTACAGTAGCAATTACACATTTTGGGTTTTATTACTCCTACAGTTCTTATTACTTTTTACACTAGAGACACAATGTGATATTTATAAATATGATTCTTATTTATTTCACTAATGAGGATGGTATCAAGTTTTCTCCATTTCCCTATGAAGACTTCAAGATCATCCTTTTTAATAGCCAAGTAGTAATCCATTGTGTAAAAATACCACATCTTTTTCATCCACTCTGCAGTTGATGGGCACCTTGGTTGTTTCCAAGATTTAACTATTATAAATTGATATGCTATACACATAGGTGTACATATATCACTGTGATATGAACTTTTCAGTTCTTCTGGGAAAATACCCAGGAGGGGAATGCCTGGGTTGAATGGAGCTTCCACTCCTAGTCTTCTGAGAATTCTCCATACTGATTTCCATAGTGATTGTACCAGTCTGCACTCCCACCAACAGTGGAGCAGTGTTCCTTTTTCCCGCAGCCTCACCAACATTTGTTATCTGTTGATTTCTTGATGGCAGCTATTCTTTCTGGTGGATGATATCTCAATGTTGTTTTAATTTGCATGTCTCGAATGACCAGTGATGGTGAACATTTCTTCATGTATTTGTTTGCCATTTGTATATCTTCATCTGAGAACTGTGTGTTCATCTCAGATGCTCATTTTTGGAGAGGGTCTTTGAATTTGGGGGACTTGATGTTTTTCAATTCTTTATACGTTCTTGATATATGATCTTTGTCTGAGGGGTTGCTGGTTAAAATTCTTTCCCATTCTGTGGGTTTTCTTTTCACTCTGTTGGTGATTTCTTTTGAAGTGCAGAAACTTTTCAATAATATGAAATCCAGTTGTTGATTCTCTGAAGTGTTTCCCGTACAGTTTGCTTTTTGTTTATGAAATCTCTGCCTACCCCTATGTCTCCAAGATTTCTACCTACCTTATCTTCTAGTAGATTTAGTGTTTCTGTTTTAATGTTAAGGTCTGTGATTCATTTAGACTTTAATTTTGTGAATGGTGATAGGCATGGATCTAGTTTCAGTCTTCTGCATGTGGAGAGCCAATTTTTCCAACACCATTTGTTAAAGAAGCTATCCTTCCTCCAGTGAACATGTTTACCCCTTTGTCAAATATCAGGTGGCTGAGTGCCTTTGTACCTATACTTGCGCCTTCTAATCTGTTCCATTGGTCCTCAGGTCTATTTCTTTGCCAGTACCATGCTGCTTTTATCACTGTGGCTTTGTAGTACAGTTTCAGGTCAGGAATTGAGATGCCTCCTGCCTTGCCTTTATTGCCCAGAACTGCCTTTGCTATTCTAGGTTTCTTCTGGTTCCAAATGAATTTTAGGAATGTTTTCTCTAGATCTGTGAGGTATGTCAATGGTATTTTGATTGAGATTGCATTAAATCTGTATAACAGTTTTGGGAGTATGGCCATTTTCACAATGTTGGTTCTTCCTAGCCAAGAGCATGGAACATCTTTCCATTTTCTTTTTTTTTTTTTAAATTTTATTTAAAGAGAAAAAACACAAAAGAAAACAACCAAACAAAACAGAAAAAGGG
>PVJX010012479.1:0-50194 GCA_004027295.1 Dolichotis patagonum
TAGTAAAGGGGCATAGTATGTGCTATTAACACTTAAGTGGTTCAGAAATAAGTAACATCTATTTATAGAAAGAGATAGAGCAAGAATGATGAAGCAATTGTGATAAGTGTCAATTTTGGAAAAAAAAACCTGGGGAAAGAATGAGTCATACATGACATACATGCTATTTTGTGACATTTTCATGCATGCTCTATTGTTTGGATCTAAAGTGTCCCCCAAAAGTCTCATGTCAGAGGTGGGGCCTGGTCAGAGGGAACTGCTCATGGAAGCATGACCAAGAAGGGTGCATTTTTGTTGCTGGATCTTCCTTCCACTTTTCTTCCCAGTTCCCACAGATTAGCTTTGCTCTACTGTACCCTTCTCCACTACATTTCTGTGCTGCGGTCAATCAACCATAGACTGAATCTTCTGAAACTTAAGCTAACATAAACCTCCTCTCCTTTCATTTGAGATTGTCAGTTATTTTGTTCTAGCGACAGGAAAGCAGCTCATGGAGAACATTGGTACCAGTAGTAAGTCTGTTGCTATGATGGTACCTGACAGTGTAGTTTAGAAGCCTTGAAACCTTTGTTCAGGACTTTGAAAATATTTGGAGATGTGAGCTAGAGAAACTAGATTGCTATAATCAGAGCCAGAGTGGTGGTGCTGGTCAGAAGTGAGAAGACCAGAATGCTGATAGGAATGTGAAAAGGCTCAGAAGATTTCAGGAAGGGAATAAATTGCACTGGATGGCAAGTTATGTGTGTTGTACACTGGCAGAAACTTTGTCTACATTTTGCTCATGTCTGAGACTTTGTGGAAGTTTTAGATTAAGTCTATCAGACTAAGTAATCTGGCAGAGGAAATGTCAAGACATTTCAAAAAGTGGTCACAGCCCATTCATCACGTTCTTAAGGGTGGAAAAGGAAAACACAAAACAAAACAAAATTTTGCGTTGAGAAGGAATTCCCCAGGAAGCCCAACTCAATGGCATCGTTGAGAAAATAGTTTCCCCTAGTATAGCCATATAGGCACTGAAACATTACTTCAGTGACAGGACAAGGGGGTGCAGTGACTGATCCCCTGGGGTAAACACTTGGTGCCATCTACGTGGTGCTACTATTTTATGTATGAAAAATGCAAAATGCTTTTTCCCAAATCTCAGAAGAAGACCTGAGAAGCTAGGCGACATTCCCGTGAGAAGGCAGTATATAAAATTGAGTGAGTGAAACTGACAGTGCAGTGGAGACGCAGGAAGTAGGAAATGCTAGGGATGTGAAATGTCTACTAAGGAAAAGCCTTGGGCTTTGAGCAGAGCTAGGCCAAGATGGAAGTCATGTAGGTTGGAAGCCACAAAAACACAGGGCTGTGACTGCCAAGACCTTCAGGGTTCATATTTCAAAATAATCTGGCCGAGGTACTGAACAGGCAACTACAGGATTTAGTGTTTTCCCTGCTGAGTTTTGGTCTTGCCTTCTTCCTATTCATTTCCATCCTCCACTTTCTCCCATTTGCAATGGGAGTGTTTACTCCATGCCTTTACATACTGAAAGTCTTAACTTTCTGGTTCTAATAGGAGCTCACAGCTAAGAGTTTGCTTTGAGTCTCAGAGGAAACTTAGGACTTGGCTATTTAAGCAGTGATGAAATTGTTGCAAAAATTTGGCAACTCTTAGACAGGAATCAAATGCATTTGGTATAATGAGGTGGACATGAGTCTTTTGTGGGAAGGGATATGATGCTATGATTTAGATTTTAAATGCTCCCAAAAGTACATTTACAGGTGGGGCTTTATCTGAAGAGGCAGGTCACCAGAGCATGACCTGGAGGGGTATATTCTTTTCCTTGGTCCTTCCTTCCTTTCTGGTCACAGGCTGCCATGGTTTAAACAATTTTCCTCCACTATGACAGAGGAAATTATGTTTTCCTTAGAGCCAAACAACCATGTACTGAATATTCAGAAATGTGAAATAAAAAATATTTTTCTTCTTTAAATTATGTGTGTTGGGTTTTTTTGTCCCAGTGATGGTGTATAGTGCCTAATACACAAGATAGCATTAAAATACAGGAGGAAAGAAAAAGTTAAAATCTAATAAACATGTTAAAATTTGATTCGCTGAAGCAAAATTTAAATGAAGAAAGCTATTCTATAAGATAAAATATTGGGTGATATGGAGTGATAGCTATACCAGAACCAAAAGAATAGACAGACACTACTTTCAACTTTAACAGGCAGTCAGAGGGTGATATGAGTTGAAAGAATATGCTATTTTTTCCTTAAGTCTTAAGCTAAGGTGGTTTGCTTATTTAATCACAAGATTCAGATATAAAGCAATTTTATGTGTGATGGTATTTCATTTTTAACCATCTGCATGAACAGAAATCCAAATAATTTAACTTGTGAGTCTGATTAATTTCTTCAACATGATGATTTCTAATTTTATCCATTTTCTTACAGATGATGATTTCATTCTTTTATGACTTACTAATATTCCACTACATATGTATACCACAGTTTCTTTATACATTTATCTCTTGACTGGTATCTAGGTAGTTTTCACAGCTTAGCTATTGCAAATTGCCTTGACATAAAAATGGATATACATGTATCAGTATAGTATTTTAAAACTTTTAGTCATAATTTCAATCCAAAAATAAGTTTTAGGAATTTTTGAACTTTTCATATTCACTTGAACAGTCTAATTTATGTTAGTAAGGAATCTCCCCCCAAATATATATTTCAATTTTTCAAAATTTCAAGTTTTTAAAAAATTTAAGTTTTTGATTAAATTTCAAACCACCACTTCTTAATTTATTTAACTATTAATTGTATGGTTCCAATTTTCTATGTTTTTAAAATCTGTGTATATATTATAAACATTTGCATGTTACTTATATGAACATAAGAGAAACCCTCAAATACAAGTAAGGGTTAATCCATTAACCCATTTTATGAATATCTCAACGGAGAGGGGTGCTCAATAGTATGATATTTCAATTTCAATTAGTATATTTTAGTTCCTTGTACTACCTTAGAATTTCATAAATATAAATGAATACTGTTAAATCTCATGTAGTTGCCTATTTTTAAACAATATATATAAGAATGTTAAATCATTACACTAAATATGAAGAAAAATATGTGAAGGTTAAAAAGAAAAATTGAGTAATTAGTGTGGTGAAACTTCTTAGATGTAGAATATATGCCAAGGATGCTTCCTAATGCCAGCATCAGTAAAACTGAAGAAAATGATGGTTACATCAGGAGAGAGGTTAGGTGGAGAGAGAGAGATAGACAAAAAGTGAGAAAAGAAGGAAGAAAAAGAGGACGAGGAGGAACAGGGAGGACAAGTTTGAAGCAGAGCACTTTTTAGCTTTTGGCTATTATAAATTTTCTTAATCATTTATTCATTCAATAAGTATGAATAATTACAGTGTTCTAGGAACCTTTGATTTAAATCCTACAAATATAATTATAATCATTTAAACAATTTCCATACCTCCACGATATTTATGGCCTAACAATTGCATTTAGTTGAGCATAAAGATACAAATAAGGAATTATTACTTGTCCTCTCCACAGGACTCGCTGTGGAGTTGGAAAAGAAATTAAAGTATAGGAGTGTAAAACAGGAAGAATGAATGAGAAAACAGGAGAAAAAAGATTATAAAAACTTTACTCTTAAATTGAATAGTAGGTACAATGTAAAGCAAGATCATGAAGAAATGATCATAAATGTACAAAGTTCAAATGCTCTTCTGTGTACTGTAGCTACTATTGTCATCTAACTATTTGTATTTTCCTGTAGGTTGAAAAAAACTTTTAAAACAGAAAGAAAAAAAACAAAAGATATAAAGTGCTTTGTGAAAGATGCTAGAAGGAAAGGGAAGATTTGCTTGACAGTGTATAAAGAATCCAAAATCAGTGGGAGTTAGTACAGATGGTAAGAGTTAGATTCAGAGAAAGAGGAGATAATATTTTTTTTGTGCTCTAAATTTTTATGGTCTCTAAAAGACAGAAAGGAAATTCAGCTGGAAAGCATGCAGGAGTGAAGTATGAGTTTAGGTTTTGGGAAGGTGGAGGTGATAAGGACGAACTGTTGTAGAATACGCTGAGAAGTCCTGTATTACAGGTTACAGTGCATTTCCCCAGCAAAGCCCTTCCCTATTTCCTCGGTAGTGTCATGCCGTGACACAGAATAGAAGAAAGAAGAGAAAAATAGGAATTGAGAGTGGAGGCAGAGTTGGAAGACAAAGTAGGAGTTTGGTCTCTTGAAGAAATTTTGGTAAAACTTGGATCTCGTTTTTTAGAGTAGTAAAATGGGGGCTAGAGGTGGACCTGTGAATTCCATAAATTCTATACCTTAGATGAGTCTGACTGAGATCATTATCTGCTATAGAAGAGTGAAAATGGACTCGATAATGGTGATGTGAACAAAGAGAGATGGATATTCCACAAATGGAATAATTGCTTCTGGAACCTACAAGTAAATGTACTTATTCTGAGGAAAAAAAAAAACAACAACAACAACAACAAAAAAAAAAAGGGTAGCAGTTTACCCCAAGCTGTAACTTAGAAAGCATTTGGCTTGCAATCTAATTCTTCTGTTACCTGTCTGACTCATAGGTTGACAGATACAATCTTTATACAGAAGCCATGGCTTTTATCTTGCTGACATACTTTGTGCAAGTATTGAAGTGGAGACCTAATATCTAAATTTACAATGAAATCCTCTACAATTTATAAGGTGTCTTATCCTGTGGTCATCACAAAGCTTTTACAATGTAATCAAGAGAAGAATCAACAAACTCAATCTCACAAACTAAATTAAAAGGGACACATTCACATTTGCCCTTTATATCGTGTCGGAGATAGAGAGACAAGGAGGAATTTAAACAGCATGGCATCGTGTCTGTCACAAGCCATATCCTTTGCATGGTAGGGAGGTTATTTTTCAAGGCTACCAGTCCATTAACCTTCACAAGAACAAGAATGAAGCAAAACAAAGAAACACTCCCAATAGAAACGGTCCTGCTTCTAATCGTGCTTATATATCTTACCCTGGGGGTTTGTAGATAGAACAAAGACCTCTGTATCCCCAGGCACGCAAAATGATACTAACACCCTGAAATAAATATATCAAATGTCTGTTGTACATATTGTAGACAAAATTGTTATTTTTTTAAAAATAGAATTGGGGTTAACGGAAGTAACGGAGATCAACCCCACTGAATCTGTCTTATGCTGTGATTTGTAACAGGGAGGACCACAGCATCAATCTTACTTATTTTTTCAGGTCTTGGCCTGATCTTGGTTACCACTTTACTTAGATTTATTCACTGTATATATTTAGAATTTTGAGTTTCATGATAAATGCATTGTCAGTAAGCCAGAGGAATATGATAAGATGTGATATAAAGTCTTTGCTTATTTTTATATGTTTCTGTTTGATTTAAGAGATAATTATAATATAGATTGATACTCCTATTTTAAGGTAAGCAGTAAATCAACTTGAAATACTGAATAAGATTTGTGAAAGCCATTTGCCACATCATTTTAATTTCTTAAAGATTTTGTGTTTGCTGTATTTGAGAAGCTGTAATTGTGACATATAGTAATAGCATTACTCATTCTTTCTCAAGGACAGTTAAATAAATCTAAGTTACACATTTTTAAAAACATTCTTGACAAAGTCAAAATATTATTAACTGAAGCAAAGCAAAGACACATGACAGTTGGTCTAGGATGCAAGTTCTAGTGGGAAAAATTACACGTTCATTAAGCAAGAATATAATAATGATTAAGTGCACATCATTTAAGCCACAACTCTTCCACAAATAATAATGACTTATTAGCGTGAGATGATGTAAAAGGATAAGGTCTTCACCAATGTATGATACCAAAAGCACAGAGAACAAAACAAATTTGGAAATGGAGATACATTTGAACATATAATGTGAGAAGGGTTATATTCAAAATATCTATCCAAAGACATGACAAGGGAGGAAAAGGAAGCAGTTGTGAAGACACATATTGTCTCAGGACAGTGGAAACCTCTGTTATCCAAGATTTATATTTTTGGTTGCTGGATTGTAGGGAGGATGAATGTGGACCTCAGATACTGGGTTTAGGACATTACTTAGCATATTTGAAAAATTAACCAGTGTAGGTGTATTTCTATTCTACTGTGTCAAAGTAGGTAAGACTGCTTACCAATATAAAACATATGAACAAGCAGGATACCATACGGGCACATACTGTTAACTTTGGATGATATTACTGCGTACTCTTGGTAGATAAACTAACCTTCCTAAGTCAGCCACGTGAGAGAAACAAACTGCAGTGAGTTTTTGGATCACTATTTTGCTGCTAGAAACCCTCTTTGAGCTGATAGGAGAATTTAGTCACCTCTATTTTCTCGGCCTACAGTAGCATTCAATGCATTTTCAGATATTTTCAGAGAATAGGGCAATTCTATCACCTAAGGTCTTCCATCACCTAAGCCACTTGCCTATCAGGAACCTGGTTTACACTCAATCTCGACAGGCAGTTTACAGGTGAACACATCTGGGAGCACACACATGAATCTGGAGTACTAATTCAAGCATCCTCTAATTGGCATCCTTCCTCTTTCTCATTCCCTCCCTCACCTTTTCAGCTGTAAAATATGTTTAAGTTTATATATACGTGATTTGAATCAAACTGATTGAAATGCATCCACACGTATGACATCTGTAACAATTACGAGCAGCAAACGTTATCAGTCTAACAATGCACAAGGTATATTGATTATAAAAGAAAACTGTATTGCTCGTTTATCCCCACTATCAATACTGAAAAATTATCTTCCTATTTCAAAGAAGTATATTTTGTATATAAATGATAATCCATGTGTATATATTTATGCATATATATATAGTCCTATGTAAAACCATAAATAATCTACACAGAGGAGTTAGAGTGATCAAAGAATATAATTTGCTCACAGCAAATAGGAGAAAACCTAGGGATAAGATAAAGAAATATGAGATGATTTTATGCTTTTTAAATTTTTCTATCTTATATTAAGCCTTGCTTACAAACTGCCAATATAGTATTTTTCTTTTCCTTTGTAAAAAGTCAGTAGAAATGTGGTTGATAAAATTACCCAACATAAGGGAATACTTTTAGTGTAAATATTTGAATTGTTTTCTAACAAGACCTTTTAAAATGATTATTCATTATTCCATATTTTCAATTTACAAGCAAGAAACTTACCTATTCAATCAATGGTTTATTTTCTTATCTTTAATGACGCTGAATGAACATTAGGGATATAATATTTTGGGCTTTTTAGGAACATAAAATAATTGAATATCTATTTAAAATTAAATTATAAATAATATAAAAATATTTGCAGATTTGAATATTCCTCATGATGTTTTCAATCTCAGGTTCAGTGCATAAAGTCCTCAACACTTAGAAATATTCCAAGGATACCGACAACTACTATATCAGAGCCCTAAATGTTTAGGGATTCCAATATTGCAAGTAATGAGTATAAAGTAGGATTAAAATTACCTAACAGCTTAGGATTAAAATTACCTAACAGCTACTTTATTCTCATTTAAAGAAATATACTGAATTTTCGAAAGTACTATCACTCGCTCAACACGATAGAGAGAGCATACTGGTTTTTTCCCATGTGTTTTTGTTTCTTCCCCTTTCCTTTTCCTGTTTTCTCAGCCGAAAGCATCAGCTGGTTTTATGAGACAGCAGTTAGAGGCGCCCAGCATGTACTCACCAGCCTGATTAGTTGTGATGCTGACTGCAGCAAACTGTCTTGGTGGGGAGCTCAGCTCTGACACCCCGTTAATTGCATCAATCTCAAAGGTGTAGTTCGTGTGTGCCAGGAGGTCTGTCACTGTCACTGTGGTGTTGGTGAGTCCAAACTGTCGAGGGAGGAAGCGGACATTTGGGCTGCAGGGCTCACACTGCTGTACATTCCACCCACACTTTTTACATAGGATGTTGAAGGTAATGTCTTTCCGGCCTCCTGTGTCTAGGGGCCAACTCCAGTCCAGGATAACCGAGGTCTCATTTATATTAGAGATAACATTTCTTGGTGCGGATGGAGGTCCTGCAAAGTAGTTCAACAAAGATTAATGGGCTTCACTTTTGTGTTCTACTACAAGAAGAATAGATAATTTACAATAGGGTTGAAAGAGGTAAATAACCATCCTGTCTTTATTATCTACTTTTAACTCATCCTTAGAGGATCCATGAGATTATAGACACATGGATTTCAAGAGCTGTCCTCCCCTATGTAGGTAGGGGGGAGTTTTCACTCAGAATTGAGGATGCGTTCACAATGTCCAGCAAAGGAATTTACCACTAAATTCAATACCCTTGTGAATAGTTATGAAAACTTTTGTATTACTTTTATAAATCTTAGTCTTTTCCCTATGACCTATGACCGACAGATGGCAAGAGGGAATAGAAAAGTAAAAAAAAAGAAACAAATCCCCTGCCTTAGCCT
Source organism: Dolichotis patagonum (assembly GCA_004027295.1). Classification (NCBI taxonomy): domain Eukaryota; kingdom Metazoa; phylum Chordata; class Mammalia; order Rodentia; family Caviidae; genus Dolichotis; species Dolichotis patagonum. The sequence goes on from PVJX010012479.1 coordinate 8,498, forward strand.
CCCTTAATCTGTCAAATGTAATGCAAGATCTTAAAACAAGATACAGAAAATTTCTTTTCTTTCTGGGGGTCACATTGCAGGAAGTACTTTAAAAACTAATTCATTTTGTGTGATAAATGCTGTATTTTAGGTGAGCCAAGCATGAAGAGTGAAGCAGAGAAGCTCTCACTTTGCACATGGGTAATGGAAGGAAATGGGCAGATGCTTAAAACACATACACATAAACAAACAAAAAAATAGCATAATAACGAGAAGAGGAAAAGCAAACAAACATGGAGGCATGGGTTGCAGCAAAACTACTCACGGGTACAAGCCATGGATGGAGGGTCTTTGTCTGCTCGGAAGTAATTATTCTCACACCTGCAGTTCATTGAACCTTCTTCGTAGGTAGAGCTGTGAGGTGGGCATTTAGTGCACTTCATGTTACCATCCGCAGCCTTGTAGAAGCCCGGCCGACAAGCTACAAACAAAATAGGTCTTTTAAAGTTCTGTGATGATTTTGTGAATATATTTTGAAAACATGTAAAACAGATTCAGGATGTTGTAGCCTGAATTCATCATCAATAGAAATCAATTTTTATTAGTAGAATTTACAGAAGCAAATAGTGTGACCCAGTGTGCTTTTTTTTTTTTCCTATGTACGTTTGAATTTGTACCAACTGTTAAGGGAAAAAAGTCCTACAAGATTTAGATTATTTTGGCTCTAGAGATGATGAAATTTCCAGCTTGTGTTTTCACAGCTTTACTTGGCATTGGATTATTTGTGGAAAAAATAAAGCAAAACCATGTCATCATGCAGTCATTCCCTTTTCAAAGTATGAGGCAATGTGCACACTATCTGTGCTACAGTTCACAGTGTGTTACACGTTGACTTGTTTTCCCATTGCTTTATGCATGTACGACTCTGTCCTACAAATTGTAAGCAACTGATGGAAGAAATCATGGCTTCCTATATATTTTAATATTCTTGGTCATAGATTTTATGGGCTAATTTTTTTTAATTTTTACCTCAAAACTGTTTATTCTTAACTTCTCTGGAAAATGCCTACATAATGATTAAAATATATTCACTGTCTGTATCTGAACCACATGGGGAAATACAGGTTGTTTTAAAACTGATACGCTTATCTAGTGTGGACAAAGTATCTAAAAGTGTATAGTATAATTGTCTGACATGTTTTGTGTGTTCTCTGATCTATTAATCTGGCTATCAATCTGATATGTATGATAATCATCTTTATAACATATTATAAGATAAATAATTGAACATGATGCTGGAAAAATAAAGTGAGGGTAGATGAGGGGGAAATGAGATATGTTACATTCACGAACCAAACCCCAACAGTGAATGTAACCATTATGTTCAGCATGAGTGTGCTAATAAAAGTCAAAATAAAAAAAAAGATAGCAACAGGCTGCATTTTAAATGACACATTTAAAATGTGTCATTTAATCAGTTTGGGTAAGTATATATAATCCACATAGACAACAAATATTTCATCACCACAAAATTTCTGTATTTTGTTTCTAACGTGTTTTTACTTCAACATCTATTCCCAGGTAACAATTAATCACCTTTCTTTCACTGCACATTAGTCTGCATTTTCCAGAATTTCACATAAATGGAATTGTATACTACATAATCTTTTATGCCTGGGTTCTTTCACTCATTAAAATAGTTTTGAGATTTATTCATGTTATCATGTGCATCTATAATTCATTCATTTTTACTGTTGAGTAGTATTCTTCTGTATAAGTCATTATTTATGTACCCATTCAACTGCTGATGGACTTTGAGTTTTTTCTATTTGGGGACTAAAAATAAAGCTACTATAAATATTCATGTACAGATGTTTGCAGAAATATGGGATCTTATTCTGTGGGTGAATACTGAGAGATAAAATGGATGGATCATAAATTAGGTGTATATTAAAGTTTTTGGAAATTGTCAAAATGTTTTTGAAATAAAGTGCATCTAATTTACATTCCTATCAGCAAATTACAAGGTGTCAGTTACTTCCCATCTTTACTAACATTTGGCCTTTTCAATTTTTGCTATTCTAAGAAGTATGCAGTAGTATTTCACAGTGGTTTTAATGTGAAATTCTTTGATAAGTAAGGAAGTAGAGCATCTTTCCATGTACTTTGGGGCCATTTACGTATCTTCTATTGTAAAGTATCCAAATGTTTTGATCATTTCTTTGTTGCAGTTCTTTATGTATCCTAAATGCAAGTCTTTTGTCTCATGTATGTACTGGGAATATTTTCCCCCAGTGTATAATTTGCGTTTTTGTCTTCTTTATGGTATCTTTCCAAGAAATGAATTATATATATAACATTGTTTTTTTGCAAGACAAATGAACTGGTTATCCAACTTTGATTATAGCTTACCATTTAGTATTCACCCTGCTTACTGCTTTTACATAATTATGACTCATTTATGTGATTTTCATTTAGTGTGAAAGAACTCACAGTGTTGTAGTAATTTCATTTGACTCATTTTATTATATGTTTGGAACTGAAATCTCCATGAAAATCCTAGTAAGAAGTCTCATGACATTTCTTTTAGGAAGAAGTGCAAGATTTCAGTTTTAGGTTTCCTCTTGATCATCTGTGGGAGTCAATAATTTTTAAAACTCAATTTCAAAGGAACATTGATATTTGATAGTTTTTAGTATTTATACACATAATAGACTAAAGATTATCACTCAATTCCAGAATTTTCTCCTGCCAGTTTCATATTGTAAATAAAGTTTATTTTCATCAGAAGAAAACCTGTGTGAACAAATCTTAACTTCTGGGGGCATTAAATGCATTACTGAAAGGTAATACATTATATGAAAATACTTTCATACTGAAAATTTCTGAAATAAAACAAGAGAAATACACGACCAAGAGAAACTTGGTGTTAGAGTATCATAAAAGGATAGACGAAATTAATCTGTCTTGCTAGTTTCCATTTCTTATTAAGAAAGGCTACTCGAAGTTCAATAAAAAATGTATTGAAGAATTTTTGATATTTTATTGAGACTTATTCAAATAAATTATGCTGCCTAATCAGATATTAAGATTATAAAAATTTTAACTTTATAAGCACTGGTTAGAACTTGCACTCATATATCATATTCTATTGCCACAGGTAAATGATATAAAATACATAAAAATTTCACTTAACTTTTGGTTTCAGTTTAGTCCATCACTAAGTTCATCACTTAGATTTAGTTCATTACTTAGATTTGAAAGTAGATATTACTGAGTCTTTAAAAACTTAAGTTGCTTTATTCCAATGTACTTTGCCATTTTATTTGCATGTAAGATTCCCTACATATTTTCACATGAGGCATTTATGGCTTAAACATTTGGCATAAAGATATTCAATAAACAAATACTTTAATGTTGATATAAATGGCTACATGATTTTTTAAGTAAAGGCAAAAGAATTGCCTCACTATTTTTTAACAATAGCACAATTTAGCTGGATAACTGATAGTAGCTTGAAGGTAGCACCATATGAGAAACTGAGAAGTTAATGTGATTCAAACAAGTGACTCGATTTTATTCAGTGATTACATACTAGCAAAAAGACTTCATACAAATATGACTCAATAATAACTTTAGAGATAACTGGAATAGGTAGATGCATATACAATTTAACATATCTTTGTCAGACACTGACTATTATTTTACTCTTTGATAGCCATAAACATAAACATATCCTTATTTTTTTTTTACCTGTACCGGGGATAGAATTCACGACTGCGCGCTTGCAAGGCAGGCGCTTATGCCGCTGAGCTAAATCACCAACCCCATATGCTTAATTTTATCCCTATCAAAATGGGTCTTATAACAGAAAACAGGAATCAGGCATTTAATAGACCACACTGAGCGATCACTCTATTTTGATTGGGTGGTTGGCAGCAACTCTTTGGAAGGAATGTTATTTGACAGAGATCATGAGAATGTGGTAGGAGCTGGCAAATAAGAATTTTAATTAAAAACATAAATCAATATTAAATGACAAGCTACTATGTAGCTTGTAGTATGTAATTTGCCAAGCTATTATGTAGAGAAAGCACTGTGGATTATTGATTCAATATCAAAACCCACTTTTTGAATGTTAGTAGTATTTTAAGTTTTTAAAAAATTATATCTAACCAAGTACTACCTTTTTCAGACTTTATTGTAATTATGTAACTCAGGATATCAGATACCAAATGTGGTGGTGCACAATTTGTAATTCTACCTAATTGGAGCCTGAGGCAAATGGATTGCAAATTGAAGATCAGTCTGGACAATTTAGCAAGACTATCTCAAAATAAAAGTGAGGTCCTAAATATAATTCAATTCTTTCCTTGGAGACACACAAATGCACACATGCTGATCCTACTTCTTTAAGTAACTGTGGCTAAATTTTTTGTGCAAGAGAAAATACTTTAGATTACATAAATAGACAATTCAGTTGCTAGTATACTGAATACAGCTACAGCCTTTATGCAATTAAAATAACCATAAAAATTCGCATTGAGCGAATTTTTCAATGCTTTACATCAGAGGACACGGAAGTTCAGAAAGTTAAATGATCTAAACAGCTGGGGACAACTTTGTGTCTTCTTATAGCTGAAAGCTTGCTGATATACTTTAACTGCCAATTCATGAAAATTGCTAAATATAAAATAAATGTGAAATACAATGGCAAAATCTAATCATAATAGTTTATTTTTATATATTAATAATTCTGAAGGACATTTATGTACCATCTTGTTATAAGTCAAACAAGAAGTGTTGCCCAAAGATCCATATTGTGACAAATTAAGACCATGGCCATCTTCTCCACACAGATTGAAACACAGCCGTCTTCCCCCCAAATTATAAAACAAATTAAATTTGTAAACTTAGGCACAAATTTGACTACAGAAATGACTAGCACATATCTCATCTGAACCTTACAACAGTTCTTTTAAAATTATCAGGATAGACATTAGATTTTTTATTTTACAGCCTGGAAAACTGAAAGGAAAATAGAGCAGTGTGCCCCAAACAACAAAGAAATACTGCAATTTAAACATTGAAGAGATTTTTGTCTTATTTTAGTTTTGTAGAAATCAATGATTGAAAACAAGTAATAATTATTTTCAGAACAATTTTTTAAAAAATTAAAACAAAAAAAAGAATAACATGATGATATAGAATTTCAAAACAAAATAATAGGAGATTAACACTTTCTAGCACATCATGTATTGTTATCTTCAAAGTAGTTACTCGGATTATAAGATGTAGGCATGAAAAGAAATATCAATTGAACAATGAAAGCAGAACTTTCATTGTTCTAACAGAACTAACAGAGATTAGTATATATATAATATATATATATTAATCTCTATTAGTATATATAAATCTGTTATATATATACTATACATAGAGTATATATATATATAATATCCATCATATATATATATATATATATATATATATATATATATATATATCTTGTATATGTATCTTTTCCCTTGTTTCTTTTGTCCTTTCCCCAGTCACAGTTGCTCTTTCCTTTTGAGCAGTTTCTTTCCCTTTCCCTTTCATGATATCTATTGTAGATTTTGGACCTTATCTATTCTTTTAGTGTTTTACACTAGGGAGACAATATGATATTTACACATGTGAGTCCAGTTTATTTCACTTATAATTATGATCTCAAGTTGCATCCATTTACCTATGAAAGCCTCAAATTTATCCTACTTCATAGCTGAATAATACTCCATTATATAAAAATACCACATCTTTTTTATTCATTCCATGGTTGATGGACATTTGGGTTGTTTCCAAGATTTAGCTATTACAAATTGTACTTCTATAAACAAGGGTGTACATATATTACTGTGGCATGATGTTCTCAATTCTCCTTGGAAAATACCCTGAAGAGGAATAGCTAGATTGAATGGGACTTTCAATCCTAGTTTTTTGAGGAATTTCCATACTGATTTCCACAGTGGCCACACCAGTCAACATTCCCACCAACAGTGGAGAAGTGTTCCTTTGGTTGCTTTCTTGATGATAGCTGTTCTTTCTGGAGTGAGATAGAATCTCAGTGTCGTTTTAATTTGCATTTCTCCCATGACTAATGACTAATGATATAAAGTCAAGAACATTCATCTAAATTTCTTTAATTAAAAACGTGCAAGTTTTGTTTGGTTATCTACATAAGAAACAATTTCAGAAAGGTAACTCTGTCTTTTCTACATGCCTTTGGGCAGATAGGAAGTTGTGTTATTTGTTGGAAGAGCAGAGAGAGTTTGTCATATTCAAGAATAGAGTGACATATGGCACTTGGGGATGATACAAGTAAATATTTTCCTTTCCTACTAAAATAAGATCTCTAAATTCTGACAAAAGTACCTAACAAATTTGAGAATATGATTGAAAACTATATCTTTATTAATAAAATCATTATATTAGAGGACACATTCTCCATTGTGTACAAGGGGAAATATTTTATATCTGTTATGCTTTGTGTCTAGATGACCATCCAAAGCCTCATACAGTTTTAGATGGGGCTTTTTCAGAAGGACTGAATCTAGAGTTTGTCACGGATTCATGGTTCAATGTTAGCATTTAGAGTGCTGGGATTAAGGATGGGTGATCGCTGCATCAGTTGACTGGATTGATATTGTCCTAACTTCAGTAGACTGGGTACCATATAAGGGACAGAAAGAGACCTGTCTCTTCTCTTCTTTTACTGTTTTGCTGTCTCCCAGGGTCATGAACTATTGCACCTCTTCCATAAGACATCCTGCTCTGGAGCCAGTCAATTATAGATTAAAAGCTTTGCCAACTGTTAGCTAAATAAACTTTTTCTTCTTTAACTTTGGATGTTGGGTATTTTGTTTCAGCAACAAGAAGAGTAACTAAGAGTGTATTACAAGTGAACTGCCATATTTATTCCATTGACAAATATTCTCTGTCTCTTGTGGTAAATCAACTTGCACTTAAATACCTGTTATCTCTGCTTTATCTTTCAAAACATCCTCATGAATGTGTTACAGACTTTCCTCTAAGGGTTATGCATACTTGTATTTTATTACCTTTGCTTATGTAAGCCAAAAAGATGACTGTATTTGAAAAGTATATCCTTATCTTGGACATAAAACTAGTAATACAACAATCAGTGCATCTCCTTCATTTGAGTGCTATTTGAGATGCTAAAGAAGGAATTGTATATAAAAGAAAAAGAAAGAGTAGAAAAGAAATACATTAATGTATTTTGTTTCTTTTTCTCCATCAAGAGAAGTCCTAGCTAACTTGCAAGTGTGAATAACTGTGCAACCAAAGACTAATGGATTGATGGGGATGATAATGGTGAAACCCTGTAACGTCTGGAATATTTTAAATATTAGCAGACATTTTGAAAGAGGCTAGAGTTCTTTTCCTCCCAGCTGATACATAATGACCTATCCCAGTTTTAAGAATAGTTTGAGCATTACTTTCCAGTAAAAAAGACCATCAAACAGGGAAAAATGGGTATGTGACCCATTTCTCAATAAGCCAGGTAAATTGATATAGTTCATGTAGAAGAGGATAAACAATTGGAGATAAAGCTTGATAGCTTTAAAAGTATGCTTCAAACAACTTCAAATCTCCATATATCCTAAGTAAAAGTGAAGATGGAATATCCTGAGATTGCCACAAAAACTTTGACAAACCTGCTTCTCATACTAACTTCTTGTCTTTGTGAAGCAGGGTTTTCTGCAGTGACAGTACCCAAAATCAGATTTCAGACTAGACTGGACATAAGTGACACATTTTGGGTGACACTTTCTACCAACAACTTTAGGTAGGGCCATCTAGTCCAGAAAACAAGTTCAAGGCATCCACTGCTTCTTTATTATGATGAGCTGTGTGATTATTTCATTATATATTATAATGTACTAACAATACAAATAAGTTTACAATAGATGTAATATCCCTGAATCATCCTGAAATCATCTTTTTATCATAGTCCCTGGAAAAATTATCTTCCAAGAAACATGTCCCTGGTGGCAAAAAGGTTGAAGAGTACTGTATTAGAAAATACCAAATAATTTTTTTTAAAGGGTAAGCAGAGTAGACAAATGTATACATGTACAGATTTATACAGTGACAAGTTTTAAAATTAAAAAAAGAAAAGAACCACATCTCCATAGTCAAAGCCTTTCTTGGTTTACAGCAGCCACTAAAGAAATAATTAAAGTTTCTACACATATCAAATCCCACTATCTAACTTATATGTTCCCCTTTGTCATCCATTATTTAATGGTTCTTTCAGTCCAATGCTTATAAAAGTTATTCAAAGATTTGTTCTCCTGTGCAGTAAACTCACAGAAGGGTTAACTACCTTAAAATGTTTTAAATCTGAATAATTTTTCCACCTTTTAAAATGATCACAGAGGTGTTTAATGAAGATGTTTGAACTTGTAGAAGAAACTCTCATCTTTAACTGTGTATACTGATAAACCAGATGTCAGGCGATCCATGGGTCTAAATTAATATCCATTAAAAATGAAAACAAGACTTCCTAGAAATCAACTTGCATGTTATCTTCATATTCTAGGAATGAGATTTGCTCACATAATGCTTGCACTTACTTATATTGACCAAAGTAGTGACTGATTTTCCTTCTTTTAATCCCAACACTTCCAGATGTTTCCAGTACATTAGGGGACAACTACTACACTATGTTACAAAAATATAGGGTTTGATGTAGTATTTTTTACTGAAGAGATAGTTCCTCAAATTCAATCATCACATGTTTTCAAATATTAATGAAGTGACAGATATAGTGTTTTTATCTTCTGTCAATGTCACTGATTTCATTTTGAGTAATTATGAATTCTCAGGTTAAATCCTGAGCAATACAGAGACAGAAAAATCTATTAATTCTATATGCCTTGTATCTAGCACAGTCTAGCATCTAAGTAGTTGATGAGACACATTTGTACAATGTATAATTAATTTGTAAGCAATTGTCTTTTCAAGACTTCAACCTCCTAATTTAAGAGATAGCTGGTAGTGACTAAGTTGTTTCTAAAATCCTTCAGTCTGCAGACTTTAAAATGTCAATATTTTAACCCCAAACTTGTAAATTTGTTAACACTAAGTGGAAAATCAAAACAAAAGTATTTTAGTGATTATCCTTGTTGCAAGAATGAAAATTAGGCATGGACACTATAAAATCATGTATAGTAACAAGAAAGGCAAATGAAATTCTTTCTTGGCTTAAAAGTAATGTACAGTATTTGAAAAAGAAACAAAGATTATTTCATTGTTTTCCTGTACCCAACTGATATATATTCCACTGATTTTTATCATTGGATAGATTAAAAATTAAATTGCCTAACAGACAAATAATTTCCCATTAATATACTTTCATCTTAACCAATAACATTATGAAACTACATTTGATGTTATTTTTCCTATTTTGTACAACTTGGAGAAGAATAATTAAGTTTGAGAATATCATAGAAATGTATAGAAGCAAAAGCAAAATTTGCTGAAATTCAAAAAAATTATTAACTTTAGATTTTTAATATAACAATGATTATTTTTATCTTTTCATGAGAAAACTGAACCTCATATTGAAAATATAATTTAGAGAGTGAATTTCCTTTCTGCTATCCTGCAGTGGAAATTTATTTCCTTTTTTGTGTAATCTGCGTCTTAATTTTTCTATTGTAAATGTTGAGCTCATAAAGGTATGCCTGGACATTTTTTGAGCAAACCAAAAATAAATATTAAAAATCCCAAACTGGGACCCAGTAAAACAAATAAAGTGGAACCTTTGACAAGCTTATTTTCCATTGAGAAGCACTAAGGATATGAATAAGATAATAGAAGGAAGTCAAAATAATACCAATTTGTGGTGGATTAATTAGAAATATTTTGGGAAACTGCTGATTTCATATTTATGAAGGAAAAACAAAAAACAGGAACTTGGGTCTCTGGGGATAGAGTATAAAATAAAAAACTTCTAGTTCTGGAAAATAATAAAGGAAATTATGAAATAGGGAGTACTATGAGCACTATGTATCCAGTGACTAATACTTACAGAAGAGCTGAGAGATAGAATCTTGGCCTTGTTCCCAAAGCACATAGCACATTTTCCTATGAGTTGTAATTGATGGGTTTGAGCTTTGCTGATACAGAGAATGGTTAAAGTTACCTTACTTACTGAAAGAAAAACAAATGCACTTAGTAAACCATAGTGGCTACTGTTGAAAGAAAGTAGACAGCCTTTTGGTTGCAAGTGAATTTTTGTGTCCATTTGACTAATGTGGTTGACTTTCAGAAGAAACATGGTCCTAATTAAAGGTTAAAAGGCTCATTTCAATTTGAATTAACTTTAAATTAAGAAAATAAAGCTGTTGGTAAATAGGACCCTTTTAGTATTCAAACCTTGGCTCCATATAACAGGGCTGTATTACCAATTCCCAGCCATAAACACAAACTAATGACCAGAACCAGCAATGACTAAACACATGATTTCCTGGTCTTGCAATTCCAGGCCTGACAAGGTCTATTTGCCCATACAAGGTCAAAGCGACTGTTTATTCCCAAAATGAGCTGCACTCCACGATCTTACAGGAACTCTATTCTTTGCCATCTGAATGGAGGTATAATGCTTTGAGGCAAAGCCCAGGCATTTCAATACACTGGAAATGGCTACTTTCAGTCATTAAACTTTGCCCACAATGTGTAGCATTTACAATGTGATCGAGTGTTTCCTTCTTCTGTTCTTCCACTGTTCAATAAAAAAGGTCCAAGGCAAAATGCCCCCACACGGTTAAACATAACAGAATCAATCACAATGAAATGTGGTTCAAAGATAACTTATTAACAAGACTGCACTGTGCTACTTTTCATCAGATTTTGCAAGACTTGTGCAGTAACACTGAGAGAATGCTAGAACATTCTAACCACCAAGGGTATGCTAGAACCACCCTTGGTCCTAGGATATGGGGTTTTGCCAGCTTTTCTGCCGTCCAGTTTTAAAGAAGGATTGTACATACTGAGAGCAGCAGTAGTGAGGTGTTTCTTTTCTTTGTTACTTGTACTCAGAAGATAAAAAAAGGTTAATAGGAATGTGTCTGTAATAGCACATAGTGAGGAAGAAATAAAAGTAAGCATTTTTATGAGATAGCTTCAAGTGAATGTCAAAATGTCTAGGACTTAAAACTAAATTTAAGACTTATTAAGAGACAGCCAGAGAAGCATTCCAGATTAGTGCTAAAAGTTTTTTTTAGGTCACAGTAAAAACTGTAATATTTCAGAAAACTCCTCCTAGGGGGAATTTTGGAGGTTGAAGCTCACTTTTACATCTAAATGCTCATTATCTACATCTAAATGGATTGACATTTCCCGCTTAGTACTGGAGTCATTCCTAGAAGATGACCATTGATCAAGCACAATATTTATCCTTACAATTTAATTTTAGAAAAATAGAATTAGCATAACTGTTGAATATGGAAGATACAATATCATATAGACTACAAATCTGAGATATAAGTGATGACAAAACCTTAGATGTCATCATTTCCAAAGGACATATTTATATGAATGCACAAAGAGTGGTTAGGTTCAGTGTCTATTCATTTGCACAAAGATATATAAATAAGGACATTTATAAAATTGTAAACTAGAAAAAAATGTATTTTTAAAATTTAGAAATTAGTTAAAAATGCTACATTAATGGATATTCACAACACTATTTTCAAGATCGTGGTAACAACTTGTATTTTCATAAAATTGTTTCAACAAAAGAGCAAGATAAAATAGTGTGTATGTAACCATGTTTTATTGTTTTTCTGAGTTTCCTAAACCATCAAATATGAACATTAGTATTTAAGTAATGACAAACTTCAAAATGTCTTAGAAGCAAAAGTTTATTACACAGACAGAATACAATTTATTTTAGTAAAAAAATCTGTATGTATATCCAATTATCTGTATATAATTTGGCCTTTGGTAACATATCATGTTACCAAAGTATGCTTGCTGTATATGGGGCTAAAATACAGATATTCATGCTCTGCTGGGCTCTGTTCACACAAACACTTGGATGCACAAATGCATGATTTTTATTAGATCTTGTTTCTATCCTATTTAATTTTCACCTTTATTCTGTCTTTTAAAAATGCTGCTTGGAAGGAAAGTATGGTTGACTGAAAACTGATAATTCTGTGCATTTTACACTTCTGACCTGAAATACTTAAAGTTCATCATGAGAAAATTTATAGAAATAACAGTATAATTTTTAAAGTACAGGTTTTAAATAAAAATATATAAAACGCCAAAAACTTGCAAAGCAAAAAGATAAAAATAATGTGATTTCTGCAGGAGGCACAAATCTTTGTTCTCTTATTTACATTATTAATTATCTATTCTGCAAAAAAAAGGCTGTATAGAGATTTGAGAAATGGTACCATCACTTTTTATCATATCAGAAATTTTTAAAATTTATTTTATTATTTAGATAAGATTGTCAATTTATATTTTGAAAAAATAACTCAAGTTTACACCTTAATTCATCTACAAATCTTTCACTACAATTTCAATTTTTGAATTTTGTAAAAGATTAATAGGATATTGTGTTTTAAAAGACAGTGGATTTAACATAAACCTACATTGTGTTATTCATACACTGAATATTTACTTTATTACAATATAAAATGACTAATTAGTGGAAGTTTGTCTCTAGACAGAGATAAAAATGAAATCAATTTCAAGAAAACAACAGAAAGAAACCATCAAGCAAGAAAAGAAATTAAACAGAGGGTAAAATTAGGGAGCCAACAGCAGGAATATAACATGACAAAGATAAGCCAATACATACCAGTTATAACAATCAATGTAAATGGCCTCAATTTACAAGTCAAAAGAAACAGACTGGCAGAATGGATCAAGAAACAAGATTCAACAACATGCTGTATACAAGAAACACATTTAACTAAAAACAAAACTCATAGACTAAAAGTCAAAGAATGGAAAACAACACTCCAGGCAACAGAATCTTAGAAAAAAGCAAAGGGTAGCTATTCTGTTGGCAGAAATGTGAACTTCAAATCAAGAATGATCAAAAGAGATAAAGAGGGTCACAATATACTTCTTAAGGGAAAACTTCAGAAAGAGATAGCAAATGAATTGGAGACCATACTCACAAATGAAATAAATGACTAGCAAATACAAATATTTTGTCTGCTTAGTGTAACAGACCGAAAGAGAAAGTATGATACAAAATCTACAACTTATGTTGTGAAAGGGAAAGAAGCTGCTTAAAAGCAAAGAGCAAGTGGGATGAAAGTAGAAAAGAAGGAAAGGAGAAGAAAAAAATACATATATATATACATACAAGATAGTCAAGATAGTTATAGTAACAATTTCTTTTAGTTCATTTTAAAGAAGAGTGTGTGCTTTTATTGTTTAAACAGTTTTGTATGCCTTTATTCTATATTCTGAGTAATTGCTTTCAAGATAACAATATGCAATATATTAACCATTGTTAATTTCTATTATCTTGTTATGAAATTTTCTATCAATGTTTTTGTCTTTTTCTCTTTAAAATAAAATAAATAAAATACATGAATATTTCAAAAAAGTTTGCCTGTTTAAAATTTCATATTTGTATGCCTACTCTAATGTTAAAAATAAAATACTCATTTTCTTCTCAAGTAAAATACAAATATAGAGAAGAATCTCTTAGATATCACAGCAATACATAGTACTGATTTAAAGTAGAGTTTTTGGAAATTTATTTTAACTGATACATAAAAATATAAAAACTGTACATATTAACGTGTATAATGTAATGTTTTAATACATTATGTAAAGTTTAAGTCATATTAAATGTATTTGTTGCCCAATTCATCTCTCATACATTTGTGGTTAAAGTTTCAAAATCCTTTCTCCTGGATTTTTTAATTGAATAGTGCACGATGAGGAATAGCAGTACACCTTGCTCCTAACTATAACTCTACATACATTGACCAACCTTTTCATATACTTTCCCCCCATATTTTCTCTTTAGCATCTGGACCATTCCACTCTTGACTTCTAGATGCAACATTTGAGAGAGCTCATCCAGTACTCGCCTTTCTGTGCCTGGCTTATTTTATTTAATATAATCATATCTATCCCTGCTTCTGCAAATAACACAATTTTATCCTTTGTAATTACTGGATAGAATTCCACTGTGCATGTATACCACCCTTTCTTTACTCTTTCTTCAGTTGATGGTTTTATAGGTTGTTTTCATTTCTTGACTGCACTGCAATAAAATGTAGTGCAGATGTCTCTTCAATATAATGATTTATTTTGGATTAAGATTTTAAAATGTACTTTAAATTATACCTTAAGATTTTCATTCTGCTCTTTTAATATAGTGCCTAATTTGTAAATATATAGATGAATGTTTTTTCACAGTTACGACATTATCATAGTACTTAGCTATTAAATTGAGAAACACAATAAAAGGAATAAAATTAAATTCATTTACAAGGAGAAAAAAGGTGGAAAAGATAGAAAAATGAAAAATATATACAAGAAATTAAAATACATTTGCTTATAGTTGGCAAACAAAATTCTTATAGTAAAAGCAAGGGTCCCATGGAATATAATGAAGAACAGTAGGAAGATGTTTGTCATTTTAGTTCAATATGTTTATTCATTTCATATAATTTCAGACTTGATCATCTGTATTCAGAGCTGCCTCCTGTGAAGGACTAGAGGAAGACAGAGGAGAAACAAGATGGCTGAACGCTTGTGTTAAAATAGACACACCTGGGGTATATGTGTATGTATGAGCAAGGCTACAGCAAAGTTTTCAGTTGTGGATAATTATATATTCAGGGAACATATAACCTGCTCTAGAATTTCTATTGATTGATTAATTGGTACTGGAATCAAAGTCACGACCTTGTGCTTGACAGGCACATGCTGTGTCACTGAGCTATATCCCCAGCCAGAGTTTCTTTTTAGAATTTTATTCACTAGCTTGAGACTTTGATTAAAGTTAAATTTTCTTTTTATGTTATGCAAATTTAGGGATTTAGGTCTTAGATTTCCAGCTAAGAGAGGTGAAGTATTAGGAAAGGAATGGGAAACTGAACTCCCTGACACTGTTACATTTTTACCCAACAGTTCAAATTGTGTTGCCTTTTAAATTGAAGCTAGATGGTGCTGTGCTGTTTGCATCACATTCTTCTGGTCTACCTAGAATGAACAGTACCTACCTCAGTGTAATATTATGCAAACTGTTCACTAACCATCTGATACATTTTGCTTAGCATTGTACTTATTTTATTTCAATCCATACAGTGATCATGTGAAACTGATAGTATCTTTCAGAAAAGATGATTAACCGTTCTAGCTGTTTATAACTCTAATGTTTCAACCAGAAATTAAACTTGTATTTGGAGGTTTCTAAGACATAGTTAGATATAAAAGTCTATTTTGTTCCTTATTAAATTTCAATGTGATAATACCCTATTAATGAGTAACTTAAAACAGTAAACACAGCACATTTATGTGAGGTGTAAGTATAAAGATGTGAGACAGGTCCTTCAAGTTACACCAGAAAACTGATTACTGCTCTTTAGTAGTTTTCTTCAGTATCTCAGGCCTCTAACCAAGTGAATGGCTTTGACAGAAAAAAAAATAGCCATTAGAAGCAGACAATACAGACTTTAAAGAAGGGTTTTTGGGGCTGGGTTTCTTTGAGGAGGAATCTGCCCACATTCCTAGACTGAATTGTCTATGTCATCTACTGAACCATGGAATGTCATTCCACGGAGAATGTCATTCTGGAGAGGAAATAGCATAAATAGTTTTAGTTCAACTCTAAAAGGAGTCATGCAATACCACTTCAGTGCTTTAGTGTGTTAGACATTGAACACTTTCTAGTAACCTAGGAAAATTCAAATTTATCAGTTATACAGTTGATAGGGTTTATTTCTCATTAAAACATAACATAGAGTTTTTCAGAGAATCTATTGAAGAGTAACAGATATCATCAAAAGAATAAAAAATAGCAACTTTCATAAGACCTTAGGATAGATTTTTTGTGTGTGCTTCAGAAAAGATTCATAAACCCAGCATGATGGACCAAGTCTAACCCAGCAAAAGAGGCTGAGGCACAAAGATCACAGCTGGGCAACATAATGGACCCTCTCTCAAAAGAAAATGAATAAATACATAAAACTGTGGACTTAGCTCTGTTCCAGTGTACACCAGTGGATTTGCTCCCTAATACCACAAACCCACAAAAAAGATTCCGAGAGAGGCCTTCAGCATTGACAGAATCCTGTGCTCCTCACACTTATTAAATTAAATTTTGGTATAACTGTGTAACAGATTTTGTAGCCAATGATATTTTTGGTAAATAGGCCTGGAACAATATATCTCACAGTGCAACTAATGTGCTTCCAACTTAATATGCAACAGCTAGAATCAGCAGCATTTCCTCTTGAGGAAATATTGATTTCTTAATATTTTCAATGTAGTTTATGATACAAAGTAGGGAGCTAACTTGAAAAGAAAAATAAAATGTTTAGGACTATAAACTCATGTTCAGTATCTAAAATCTTCTAAAACCTCATAGTCTAGCATCCTAACTGCTGTAACATTTTATCATTTCTGGGCTCAAAGAGATAAATTTTCAACTACATAGAATTTTCTTTTCAGTGTGCTCTATTCAGTTTATAATTGGTATACCAAATATGGCAATATAGATACCTACATAAACACTAAAATGGATGGTACTATCATGTGTTCATAAAATATATATAAAAGACATTCTATGCTATAAAACTCAATACTAATATATGATGGCAGGGTCACAGAGGAGATAGTAGTTCTTCATGAACTGATTTATGTTATTAACACATCCTGAGATGATTGAGTTGTATGAAGCAACTAAATTTTGAGGGAAGAATGGGTGCCTTTAACACCTCTCCATAGCAATGCCCCATATTTACATAACCTATGTCCAGTTACCAGGTTCAGTCAACCATAGATATCTTAGTAGACACAATTTCCCTTAAGATTAAATCTCATACCATGAAGCAACCATGAAATTTCACAATTAAATATTTAGAAAGACAATGAAGAAGATTTTAAAAGATTTATTTATGCCATTATGCATTAAATACTGAAAACATAATATATATTTAGCACATAAAATATGCAATATTGACAGTAATAATGCTGTATTTTAAAATTAGATACAAAAGAAATTTCCTAATTTATTCTAAATATTTTTGAGAAAGTAATTATAACAAAGTAAATATCCTTAATATAAAAGAATATATGAATTCTACTAGTTAAAGAACTTTCTCAAAATGAATATCTTATGTTATATTAGAAAAGGAGCAAGTGAATATAAAATTATATAGTAATACTTGTTATATCTACGTTTCTCACCCTTAAAAATAAAGGCTGTTATTTTCTATAATATCCAAACTCCTAAACGTGGTGGATAAAAGGAACAATGAAAACTTGGAAGGTAGAGTTCTTTGATGAAAAGTCTTGATAGGAAAGAATTGTAGAGTGTATGAGTGAAAAGAAAAAGAATACAGATGAATTAAAAGAGGGTGTCACATTAGTCAGGGGAAGCATCCAGAACAATTGGGCTATGAAATTTCTTGGAAGTTATATTATATTAAGGGCCTGTTTTTTATATTGTGTTGTCAGGAGTCATCAAAGTATTTAATGCTCAAGGTAGACCATGATCAGATTTACATTTCAAAGAAATTATTCTTCTTTCTGTGGGAAAAATGCTTTGAACTGAGTCAAGAATGCAACATAAAGGAGACCATTGAAACAATCCAAACTAGAAGTGTGATGGCATAGGTAGAGAAATGATGACAGACAAAGGACGAAATGTATTCATGTGACATGTAGTGGTAGCCATTGATAGGTCTAGGAGATAGAGTGAATATGGAGCATAAAGAAGAATAATATTGTACTCAGACTGCATCTGAAAAAAGGAAGCTACAGACAGATGTTCTGCCTTAACAAACGAAGAGGAGCACTTCATGTTATGTACATATATCAAAGCATTGTTTTATATAGCACAACTGCATACAATTCATTTACCAATTTGATTTATAAACTGAATCTGGGTAAATTGAATCTGTACAAACTGGGAAGCAGGATGAGCATTTCAACTTCTTAGACCAGTAAATACTATTCCTATTTCCTAAGTTCAGGAAGGAATGCATATATCAATAAGGACAAAGGAGTTATATTTTGAATCTGTTACACTGAATTAGTAAACAAAAAATCTTAACAAAGCATTGGGTGCTGAAGTTGTGTGGTATATGTAATATTTGAACTGTAAAAAATTGATTCTAATATATTATTATTATGGGAAATGAGACATTTAGTTTTATCACATTGGCAAACGTTTCTTGAAAATAAATTGGTTAGAAAAAATACGAATTTTCAGAGAAGCAAGCATGATCAATCAGTATATAGCTTTTTATATAAGAATTCAATAAAACATCACTAAAAAATCATCCACATTACTAACACCTTGAAAGAACAAAGTATCTTTACTGAGTTGAGTGAAACATCTTAGAACATGATGGTAATTAAACCAGAATGTTGATTTGAATTTCCTCAGGAATCAGATATTTGACTTAAAAACTAGAAAAGCTGTTATAGGACAGTGTCAGAACTTGTGCTTTTCTTGTTTTATTTTGTGATAATGTGTTTATGACAAAATGGAAAAGAACAGAAATTATGAACAGATTAACAAAATATATTTGAATACTAGAACAATTTAAGTTCATGTTCAATGATGATTCCTATTAGTTTGACAGGAATATTATATTCTTAAGAAAACAAGTTTGAGCTATACCATCAAATCTTGACTCTGGCACTTACTATCTGTTTTGGTTAGATTTAAATCTTACACAATTCTCATATGTCAGTGTGAGACTTTGGACTGGTGATTGAATTAGCGTCACTATACTGTATTCAACAGTGGATTAACCCGCTGATGAGTTCCTAACTGAATGTACTGTTATAAAGTGGGGCCTGTTTGTAGGAAGTGGTAGTGGGAGCGTGCCTTTGGAGGGCATGTCTCTTGTTCTGGCTCTTGGCTTTTCCCCTGCTTCCTGGCTTTCCTCAATCACATCCTCCCACCATGTCTTTTCTGCCTTGGAGATAGTCAACCATGCTCAGTGGAACAGTAAGCCAAAGCAACTTCTCCTCCTTTAAATCGCAGGTGTATGGTACTGTAGGAAAAGGAGATTTGAATAAGACAGTATACAACTGATCAAGTTACGAAGCGACTCCATGCTTCATTTTCCTTGCTATAAGTGAGGATAATAAAAGAAACAGTTTTTTTAAACATTAAATGTGACTATAAGCCTAAATATATACTAGAAATTAAGAACAGCTGATATGTATTTATCTGAATATTTAGATATTTCAATGGTAAATATAAATATTTCTAAAATTTAACCAATAAATCAATTTATAAAAGTATTTGTTCAATAATAAACCACATTTGCCTTTTCCTAACTTTCTGCTTCAAAGTTATCTTCTTCTTGTTACACTATGCTACCATTATTCTTTGCTAAATTATGCTTTTTCATATAATTCACAAAAATATGTTCAAAACCACACTCTCTTTCCCAAGTTCATTAATGATAGATAAGTGCCAAGCTTTTGTTATATCCAGTGGTTCTATCATTTTGTGATCTATAAGATTTTCACAGATATATGTTTACAAAAGTTCTTTCTAGAAACTTAGGCAAACCAGAACAATTTTTCTTCTTGGCTGCTAGGTCAGTCCATCTATCACACATATCTCTAATGCCATTATTCTTTCTGAAATCCTTATATCTGTCTTTACTTGTGGAAGGATGGGAGCTAAATAGGTCCACTTGAGGAATAATTGAAATGATCACTTCTGGATTTGTAGCACAGTATATATATATATATTTATATTCCTACTGTTCCCATTCTTAATGTGGCAATTTCTTTTTAGTTTTACTTCTGAGACTGCCACATATATACCAGCAAACACTTTCAAACTTGGCTGCATTCCCTCCACATCTTGTCTTCACTTCTAGAAGGAGCTGTATTTTACTGAATTTCAAAACACAGATGACTTTGAAATTCTTCAGTTTTCTGAGTCTTATTTCTCAAAAGCACAAAAGTGTTGCTTAGGTGATACTGATCCTTTCAACTCTCAGCCACTTGTCTAAATCTGTATGGTGTTGGCAATGACCAATATCTCCTCTGTCTGATAGCTTTTCTGACAGTTAATGAGAACTAAAAAGCTAGAGCTATTAGTTCCAATCCTAGGGGATAAATACCCAGATTACTAGAACCACATTCACATATGGCAACAATTGGCAGGATCTTTTAGGTGATCATAGTATTATTTCCAAAGTCTCAATGGATACTTGAATAACTCCTTGGTGCTAAATAGGAACTGTCTTAAATAAGGTAAGTCTATACTGGATTTTTTTCTTCCTGTGCCATTATTACTTATTTAAAATGGACTTTTGATTAATATGTGCCAAAATATATATGATATTACCAAAATTCTAAACTATACCTATACCAAATTTCTAACACAGAAACATAATGGTTCAGTTCCAATAGCATAAGATATTATAAATTTAACTTAGCAGAAGATAATGTTCATACATCTAAGTATAATCCTAGGAGCAGTGGCTCAACTCTGTAAATGATTTTACATTGAGAAGCTTATTGACTGAATTAAGCTTTCCAAGCCTTGTCATTTTTTTCAGGAGACACAATATTCAGACAATTCCTTGTATGGCATTCATTAATTAAATACTTTGGAATTCAGCTTTCCATATAGTGTATGTAATTATACTTCTAAATCTGCTGCTTTTTGCCTTCAGGTTTATAAGGATCTGTTCTATTCCTTCCTGCTCCTCCCCAAACTCTGTTTGTTCACACTTGGTAATAAATATTCCCTGACTTACAGTAACCAGAAAATGAGGAGCATATTGTGGTGCATCTGAAGGAAGACTGTACATTTACAGGAAATGCTATACTCACATATTCCAGGATTAATTTAAGGGAGAGGTGTCAGAACACATTGTAGAGCACAAAATATTTTTCTTCACCATACTATAGGCACAGCTTCCCTATTCAAATGCATGCATGCATGTAAGAGTATCCCCAGATTGGAAGACAGAGGCATATGTTCGCATTCTGATTGATCTTATTTAGCTGAGTGCTGCGTAATAATGAGGGAAAGTCTCCCAGATCCCACAGTCAGAGAGGGTAGAGGAGATAGACTTGACACCCGACCTTCCCCCATCTCACATGCTGCTTCCATTATGCTCACAGCACAGGATTTTAACAGCAGCTAACAAATTGTTCATTGGTCAATTTAACTTGGGATCCATGTGCTTTTGATAATATTCAACTCCACATACATGTGTGGATAGAGAAAAAGCAGTGAATAGTTTCATAAGATAAGTCAGTGATACAAACATCCTGAGGGAGAAGAGAAAGCAAAATAAAGGAGCATCAGTGTGCTAAAATTTATAGTCTCTACCATTCCTTCCTCTGTTGTTATATGTACATGATTGACTTTTTAATAACCAATATTGTATTAATTCTATTTTAGGATTAATATTTCAGTTTTACAGAAGAGAAACTTAGAACAACTAGTTCTAGAAAAAGATTGTTACTTATACACGAACACAGTAGTTTCAGTCAAAGCAACATCGTGAAAGTTCTAATACTGCCCTTTTCAGGTGTTGTAAGAGCCTTCCATTTTTATGGTGTATACTAATACTCATTGCTGGTAACCTGTTAACTAATTTTTGTTAAACAAGACTCTATATACAGATGATTATACAAAGGTCAAAAACTTTGCATACTGTCCCGTGGCTTAAAAATATGTGGCAGTCTTGTTTTGCATAAAACTCCGTATTCCAGAACAAATCGAATCCTTCATTTATTTAGTCATATTCTCCCAGGATTAAAAATTATACAAGATGGTTCAGCTATTACATTGAAAAATAAATTTCCCCTGCAGCAAAGATAATATTCCTCTAGTCACCTTTAGTTTCTTATCTCAAGTTCCTCTTTCATTTGCTGAATTTCTATTCCTTTATGTCAACTATAACTTGAAAATTAAACACCTTTTGGACACCAGGGAATAGCACAAGATGAACGCTATTTTGACCACAGCTGGAGGCCACTGAAATGCTGCTGCACCAGATGAAGTGAAAGGCTTGGGTGTCACAGGAAGATAACAGCAGGGAGTTGACACTTTCATCCAGTTTTCCCCATCATTTTATTATATTCTACTTGGATTCTTGTAAATGCATGTATGTCTTTTTTCTAAATATTACTAATCAAAATTTAATGTAAAATGAGGAATAAAAGAATAAATCACTCTTTGTAGAATGGCACAAATTTTTTCTCATCAAACTTTATCTCGTGCTCAGAGTTTTAAACACTTTGAAAACAGCTATTACTCAAATATGTACTTTTTGGCATGATACAAAAACTTATTTTAAAATCATATATGTGTATATATATTTAATTAATTATGCATATTTTAAGTTTATTTCTGCAAGTATTTATAAGAAACATATTAAGATATTACAGTGATACTCCTTTTTCAATATGTGATCTTCTATTTTATAATTTTAACATGTATACAATATGCATGGTCTTATCTTAAAATATTATAACATTATTAAGTCTCCTTAAGGCTCTTGGGCCTATTACACAACAAATTCTTCAAAAAGGGAAAATACGTTCTATATAGCTTTGGATCCTAAATTTTCTAACAGTAAATAATATAAAATTCACATGATTACTTTTTCAAGTGAATTAATTGGAATACATATATACATATGGAGTGTGTGTGTGTGTGTGTGCATTTATTTATACTACCAGGTACACAAACCACACTATTAAGTTCCTTCTCAACCACATCTATCTATCTATCTACCTATCTATCTATTGATAGTCAGTTTTCCCTTATTTCCAAGGAAATGTGCACTGAGTTAAAATTCCATTAGCCTATGTAATATCATCTTTTGTCATTAACTGTAACAACAAGGGAGGGAGAAGAGGTGAGCATGTGATTTTGACTCTACAAAACTATTTTCATATAATTAACATAATATTAATATTTGTGTATGGTGTTATAAATTTTTGATAGAATAAAGCTCATAACTAATATAAAGTCTTATGATATAGCTCCATTATTTTTGGATATTTCATTTTTATATTTTCATACATATCAGTTAATTCTGTTTGGCATCTCCATCAACAAAATAGTGCAAATCCAATTTCCAATTCATGCAAACTTTGAAAATGTAATACATTTAACCAAAGTACTCATCAACATAACCTTTTTGTAAGAAAGTCTGACTCCTTGTAATTCAACTTGTACAAAGTCTAATAGTTTATCTGGTCATTGTTTGCACACACATAGGTTGCTAGATTCATAGGGCTATTTTTATGAAAAGCCATCTCATTCAACTAAGAATGGTCTGACATAGAAGTGTTTTCAAGAAACTAGGTTAACCATACTCTATGTACTATTATCTTTTGTACCACTCCTGACAAAAATATGAAATCAAGATAGGTTGCTTAGAAAAATCAATTTTATGATAGTTACTAATATATTATTTAGTGTTAATTTTCTACTAGTATTTTTTGAAATTCTGTATCATTTCTATCATTTTTCTGTTTTGTTTTTTGAAAACAAAAAATGCAAAAACTATTAAACCTTAATGTATCAGCTGAGAAAGGGAATTATTAATTTTCTTTTGACTATAGAAAGCATGATTTCTATGCATCAACAGTAGAGTTTTATAAAACATCTTTTCAATTATGGTCTTTTCTGACTAGATTTGAGTATAAAATATGATCTTACAAAATATCAATAATGAAATATTCATATAAGTCAACAGTTTCCCAAATTGAATCTGACTGGGTAATGGTAGTAGACTGATGTCTGGAATGCAAGTAATATACTGTATTATTGATGCCTATCAAATAACGGAAATTGTTACAAATTAATTCATCCTTAACCCTAATTAATCCGATGTGCAATTTTACATGCTTTCCATACCAGTACAGTTTTTGCTCTGGCCATAAAACTAGAAAAGACAATATTTCAACCTATAAAATCACCTTTTAAGACACTTAGAAACCTCATAGAATATTGCTTCTGTGGAAGTGATACAAAAGAATGCATTACCTCATCTGTTGAATTATCTTTTGGTGTAATGCAAATTATTCTCTGATATATTTTAAACTTTCAATGCAAAATTAAGATAATGCTTAATCTAACATATAAACATTCATATTAATAAATTGAATTAAAAAATAAAAATAAATTTATACTTGTGGTGGGAAATAACATTTTCTTTATGTTACAGTGAAGAAGTGATTTTCTGTCCAAAACATCTTGTGGTTTTGACTTCTCAGGCTTCTCAGGCTAATTCATCTCCAGATACATTTGTAACACTACATACAGTGATCAGGACTGGCCTTTATGGAATCACTAGGTAGACTGTAAATTGCTTTTATGACACAGTGGTACTTCTCTTTATTTGTCTTTATACATGCATGCTCTCTGCACCCTTATTTGTCAGTAATGTCATATTCTTTCCCTTATTGCACAGCCAAATTTAAACACATTGAGATCTAAAATTTTCCTGTGCCCCAAATTTGTCTCAGATCTCTTTCATATCAATATTTAGCAGACTCTTTTGATAACGGTCAGTATGAGTGTGTGACATTTCCTAGATTTCTTACCATTAAGTAATAAAAGGAACAGCAACTCAAAAGAGTCCAATTGTGGAGATGTTTTAAAATGTTTCAGCCTGATATTTCTGTGACTTATCTTTTGATATCACATCATAAAAATTTTCCTTCACTGGTAGCCCCAAATTTTTAACTTTTCTAATTGTGGAATAATTTTGTACTTGGTTAGATAAATGAAAAAGGGTGGGTAATCTCAGGTCACATTACAAAAGGGCATGTGTATGATGACTTGAATCTCAGGAAGAATGATGGTTTTCGGAGTTACTGGAGTAGTCAGCCTCTCTGCATATGAAATATACAGAATTGTCATTTTAGAAGGGTAGGAGCAAACATTGAAGAAATGTATAATATAATATAGAGAGGTGCATACCAAAAGACAGATTTCATTATTATACAATTATTGTATATCAAAAGCAGTATTTCTGTGCAATTCTATATTTTCACAGACATTCCTATATTAAATAGCTATCAAGTGTATTGGAAATCTAGAAATTTCAATTATTATAAAGGACACTAACCACCTTCAAAGAGAAAGCTATGATAGATTTTAAAGAGATTTCTTCTGCCTTCAAATCTAGACCATCAACAGTGAAATATTTTGCAGTTAATATGTATTTAGGGCATAAGAAAAAAGATACATGGAGGATAGATATGCTGAGATGGAGGGAGAGAGGCCAGGAAGAAGAGAAAGAGAAGGGAGAGAGAGAGAGAGAGAGAGAGATCTTTTATACCAGATGCTGTCAAAATGCGTTAGTGAGATATCATGTATGATAAAAACCAATGTGAAATGATGTCCTACTGATCGGAATGTCATTGATGCTGTGGCCTGTTGTTCTTGACACCACAGTAGAGGATCAAAGCGCCTTTCATGGTGATAAAGCTGGCAATGTGAGTGAGATATAATGCCAGCAAGACTGATTAAGTGTTAACATTCCCACCTGGTACAAGGAAAATAGCATAAACAACATCCATAATTCAGGGTGATTTTTCTCTTCCTGCACTTACTTGTGTGCCAGCTCTAGTGTTTGAAATAGTTAATGCTGACAATCATTCTCTTTCTTATAATATCTTCCAGGCAAGAAGTAGGTTTTAGCAAAATTTCTCTTTCTGTGTGTTCTCTTTCAAGAAATGCCTCCTATATTTCTGTTATATATCAAGAAAGACATTTCAAGTGGGCACAAAAACACAACTCATCTACTTGCTTTCTCTGTATGTCCGACCTGACAGACATCATATACAGGCTGTTCCCTAAGTGACAGACACCTGAGTGGGCAAATTTTCCTTACAGCAATACTTCACAGATGATTTGAGGGACCTATATCGCAGACCTGTGTTTTTAAAGAATAATATGAACTACAAAATTAAGTTCTTGAATAAGAACACATATTTTATCTCACACTGCATCATTCTACTACAATTAAACTTGTTGACATCTCCCATCTTAATATCACTGCTTTTTCTCCACGATATCCAGTATGAGGTACAAATAAAGGGACCTTGCTTAAGCCATACTTAACCTGTTAGGCAGGTAACACTATATGCTATGAAGAAATTTCTCTTCACAAGTGGCAGATATCTTAAATCAAAAGAGATGGACATGGGCTGGGGATTTAGCTCAGCGGTATAAGCGCCTGCCTGGCAAGCGTGAGGTCATGAGGTCGATCCCCAGTACAAAACAAAAACAAACAAAAAAAAGAGATGGAAATGGTCATTCAAATTTAGGGATTAGGCTCCTAAAACAAAATTATATGTCACTGATAAAACAGAACACGTATTACACATTTCTATGTGTCATTAACATCCATAGGACAAAAACAGCTTGGAGAAAACAGTTTTCATTAGTTTCTGAAAGTCCACAGAGGAGTTCTTGTGTTTAGAATTCCAAACCCTAAATTTTCATTCCAAATGTCTCATATGATACAGCCGATTCACAAACAATATTTGACCCCTAGTCACTGTCCTGGGCAACTCTGTCTCTATACACTTCTACTACAAATACTACATTTAATAAACTTCAAATCATAAAAATTTTAAAACATACATTCACATATATTACACACAAAGCAAAAGAGTTGATAATCAAAATGTGGTGTGAATTTAAAGTACAAAAAAGACAGCAAACATGTATTATAAGCCCCTTCATAATATCTCTCATCTCCCTTGTTTGGAAACATTTAGCCTATTTTTCTTGTCACTCTCTAAAGTAGTTCTGGAAGTCCTTTTTCATGAGCATCTTTATTTGACTGGTCATGGTTATTCAAATGACCTGAATGGATTCAAAACATTAGCCTTTAATGGTCATCTTTGCTTCGGGGACGAGTCATAACTCACACAGTTCTAGGTCCAGTGAATAAGGTTGATGAGGACACACCACAATCTGTTGTGGAAGGAAGCAGGATCTGTTGCATCTGTTGGAGGAAGCAGGATTCACCATATTTTTGATCACAACTTATGAAGATACTTATGAAAGAAAACTTTCAGAACTGCTTCAGAAAGTGGTAACAATGATGAGATTAGACTATTTTAAGTGAGAGAGGAGTATTTTGAGTGATATTACTGGCAGTATGTCTTTTAGTGTGGCAATTTTTATTTTTAAATATAAACATTCATTATATTTTTGATAATCCCTTATATGTAAATTTTATAACTATGTGTTTATTTTCCAAAGAAGTTCCATAGCATATATATGTATGTGTAAGAAGTATATGTATAGATGCATATGCATATGTGTGTATTATAGGGGAAAAAGTGATAGGGAAAAAGAAAAAGAGAGAAAGAAAGATTTTTTTTTCAAATCACTTCCATGAGGGAGTAATTTGCTGAATGTACCCAAATGATGTAATGATGTAACAGGTATTTCTATTACTAATTTATAAGATTTTAGTCAGGCTTTACGGTCCATTTAAAAGCACTATGTTTATATTTTGTAAGCTGCCATCTAAGTGCCAGATAGCTGAATGCATCTTATGTTACTGATGAGGTCATGGCTGAGTAGCGTGCTGAGAACAGCAGGACTATCACCAGGCTCTGGAAATGAGGCAGTCACTGGAGTGTGTGTCTTCATTTGTATCCTTTCATATTTATTTCCACAGCTTTCACTCTGCAATCAGTGTGCTTTGAAACTTTAACACACAATACATTGTTTTGCACTCCATCAGAATTGAACCCCCTGACATTAAAGATCTCCTATTGTTTGAACAAAGTATTTTTATTTATCCCCATGTAATCTGTACATAGAAAATTAGTTGTATACTTTTAAGGTCACCTTAAAATAAGGCACAATAAAAGTACTGATTAGAAACTGCTTCAAAATTTAGAAAAAAACCTTTTTATACAGGCTCAAAAATTAGTTTGATCATGTGCTAGTAATTTTATGGTGAAGGAAACAATTAAATTTGATGAAATTTGAAATATTAGTGTAAAATTCAAGGTAAGAAAATTAAGCTCTCAGAATATATTTAAATGCTATGCAAATCTTTGTAATAACAGGTTTCACAAATTTAACCAAATAGTGAAAGGTGTATTGGAATATCTATCAAATGTGAAGCAATAGTACATGCAAGCACACAATATAAAATTAATATTAAAAGTAGTTCAATTATAACTTGATACCACAAAATCAGATTTGAATTTTTATAAGAATAATTTACTTTATAAGAAATATGTAACTCTCAGGATAAGGTTAATATTTCATTCAATTTTATTGATGATAGCTTTAAACAACAGTGTACAAGTAATTAGAAATATAAATGACAGGCATAACTAAGCAAAAGGTTCATAATTTATTTCCATTATTTCACTAATATATCTTTTCTTTATTAAATTATTTAAAGTCATGACTGGTTAAAATAAACATAGGTCTGTGCAGTTAGTTTTATAACATATGTGATGTAATGTATATGACAACAGTGCACAGGACCCAGGGGAACTACACTTAAGAAAATCTCTTATATTTTACCAGAAATAATTCAATAGCACTGTAAACTGAATAATTCAGTACTCATTTGGAGTAGATTGCAATAAATCAGAGGTGTTATTTGAACTCTATGTAAGATGTACTACATTTTCTACAAAGTATTGTTTAACCATCATTAGAGATATCAAGATGATACACTAATGAATCTCTATATTAAACTATTGGTGTAACCAAAAGAGAAGAGATTAAAATAGAAAGGATGCACAAGAAATCATTCAAAGGAGTAGAGAAAATAGTACATTGCAAACTTAATGCCAATGTGAATGAAATAAGCATGAGACATATGGTGAATTTGTCAGACTGGATTTAAAAAAACATATCCAATTTTGTGTTTTTTATAAGAAAAGTACTGTAAGTTCAAACGTTTATTTTTAAACAAAAATAAGAAAGTAAGATGGAGGAAATAGTGTATAGCATGTGAATTTATAGCATAAGATAATTGGAGTAGCTCCATCAGCACAAGACAAAGAAACTAATATGGTTAGAAATAATGTGTACAATAAAAATGTATGAATATAGTAGAAGAAATAACACAAATGTATCTGAATTTAAACTAAAAATTAAATAAAATTTGATAAAATTTAAAAAGAGAATGATAAAATTAGAAACAAATATTTAAAACTGTTTGTATTCACTAGCATGATCATCCAAGTAGCCAATCCTAAGAAATGTATAAACAATAAAAAAGAAGCAAAACCAAGCAGCATTTTGTAACTATGAATAAATTTAGATATGTTTACATTATCTTCAAAAAGCACTCTCAACACCTTCATCCCTTTTAAAATCTTAATTGTAGTTCTCAATTTCATTAAGTCCTTCAGCAACAGTACCTACTTTATACATTAATTTATTATTGTCAGAAGTCACCAGTATGCATGACTGAAAAGACTGAAAGAAATGAAATAAAAAAATACGTGTAGAGTAATGTGCTGATCATAGAAAACTGAGGCACCACATTCTGATAAGCCATAGATTCCACACTTTGACTGCTGCTATTCTGATTGTTGTATAACTCTCTAGTTGCTGTTTAATTTTCTTTAAGTATTTTTATTCACTTCCTGTGTCCCTTTTTCCTTGTCTTTTCCAACATAATCAAGCTTCATTCTTCCATCCACAGTCTTTAATATTCTTGGTCATCTACCATAACAATATTTCTCAGACTTTAGGTGGAAAATATTCTAAGTTACATTGCCAAAGAGGTGTTGAAAATACAAGTGCTTGTGCCAAGGAGGCATAT
Organism: Dolichotis patagonum; assembly: GCA_004027295.1. Taxonomy (NCBI): domain Eukaryota; kingdom Metazoa; phylum Chordata; class Mammalia; order Rodentia; family Caviidae; genus Dolichotis; species Dolichotis patagonum. The sequence continues at coordinate 38,530 of PVJX010012479.1, forward strand.
GTTGAGGTCAAAGAGTCCCTGGGAAGTATTAATGATATAGACACTTAATAAACAACTTGAGAGTTGGCATTTGGTGAAGAAAGACAATCCATAGTCACTAAAGCAGAATAATAAACATTAATTTTAAGAGACAGTTGATGGCTTGGGCCATGGTTCTCCTAAATCCATCGGGTCCTTTAGATATTAGCATTAAACTTGAGCACAACTAAAAATTCTGAAAATGCTGAAAATATCTTGACTCAATTATAAGTTCTTTCTTACAGCCAAAGTAAATGATATACATGAAGACAAAATGCAGAACTGTAAAATCTTCTTCTATTACTCACAATACAATATGACACTTTGTCCCACTTCACACACCAAGCTTTGTATGATTTTACTTAAATTTTTGGTTAATATGGTAAATGTCAAAAGTAAGAACAAAGAAATGGTGATAGCCACCTAAATGCCCATTTTCTGAATTGTAAGCACTGCTTTGTCAAGAGTAGCAGTTAGGAGAACAAAGGGAAATGTGAAATTAAATGCTTTCATTTTATATTTCTTTTCTTTCTGATTCATAATCTAAATGGATTTCATTTTTTTCTGACATAGGGATCAGTACAAATGTGTTTATATATTTCTCCTTATTAAAGAAATTATTAACAAAGAAGAGCAACTATTTATAGAATGCTTAATACTTACCAGTGATCTCTTTAGCATTTTATTTACTGTTCACTACAAAACTTTGAATAGTACTATCCTGAATCTTATTATATAAATGAGAAAACCAAATGTCAGACAGGGAAACTAGGATATGACAGTTTAATAATCTTGGATTTTTGGCTTTAGGGTTGGGACCCCAATTGCTATGCTTCCAAAAATTACGTAAGAGAATATGAAATAGAAGGGAACTATTAAATGAAAGTAAGAGGATGGGAGAAAGGAAAAAAGGGTTAGTGCAGGAATGGAGGGATGAGTAGGATAAAAATAGTATACTATATACATGTATGCACATAGCATAGTGAAACCCAATATTCTTTAATAATTAATGTGCACCAAACAACAAACAGAAAAAAAAAAAACCACAGGTTGAAGAAGATATCCCCAAAAGAGTAGAATGCATTCTTTTATTTTTGGTAATTCATCAGCTTTCCAACTAAATAAATTCTTGCATTAAAACAACTGACAACTGGAGGCAATACATTATTGAGAGATTCATTTTACTTATTCACCTCTAGCAGTTAACGTCTATCCAAAATCTATCAACTGGATATTAATAATATCTAGATTCTGTTAGATTTGTCTAACAAACTGTGGTCCTTCGTTTTGGAGAGTTGAGTAAGTGTCTGGGGAACTGTGAAAAAGACCCAGAATAAGGTAAGGTTTATCTCCACAAAGTTTCTTTTTTCTTAACATTTTATCATTGAGAAGATATTCCTTCAAAGTACGATATGATTACTAACACTATTTTAGGAAATCATTTCATGACTTTCAAAGCAGTCAGATAGTATTCTGTGGATTTATAAGTACAACTTGGGATTTCTTTCAACATCTATGTTTTCTTTAAAACTATTATATTGTATCTACTTCCTATGCCTTTTAATTAGTACCCTGTGATCCATAATGCATCGTACTCACTTGCTTTTTGCTTTCATAAGTCTGCTTTATACATAAGAAGCCCTGGTGTAAACTGCTCAAAGGCTGTGCAGGTACCAGTTCATTAAAAGCTCTGCTGGAGGAAGGCAGTGTGCATTTTAGAAGCTGCGCCTCTTTCTACTGGGAACAGAGCTAAAAGGCATGTGAATATCTCCCTGTGGCTTTTCCATCAGAGATGTGAGTTACTGTGAGGATCCTTATTCTGAAGCAATGCTTCCAGTTTTTCTCTGAGAATTAATTCGCAAGATAAAAACCACAAGAGATGAGGATGAGACGATGAAACAGAAAACACTTTGGTCGAGGCATTTTACAGTGTGGAAAGAAGACAGGAAGAACAGACCTCAAGGCTTGTGGTCATTTTTTTTCAATTCTCATTAATTACCCTAAAATATATTTATTTTGAAAATTTAAAAATATTATTATTGACCTTGGGAACAGAGATCTAGCAGTAAGTTTTAAAATGTTCCTATTTGAAAGCTACAAATAAATTAACTTTGATGATACTGTGAATAAGACTAAGCTAGCTATAGTCAGTGCCCTGTTGACCCAGAATGTGGGCCAGTGGATGAAGGTATGAAGTAGAGATAGGTGTGTGTGTGTGTGTGTGTGTGTGCACTTGTGCTTATGGCAGGAAGTGGAAACTGAAAGGCATTAATTACAGATAATCTCATGATTTTGAGAAGGCAATATAACAGAAATTTTGAAATTTTAAAACCAATTAGCGGGCTGATTTCCTATTGGGAGCAGACATGCTCAGCCTGTCTGCACGTAGCTAGATTACTAAACCCATTCAGCCTTGACTGACTCATCCAGCTGCTTTTCATAGACAGCCTGACCCAGGTCAACCTGACCGTGTCCAGCTGCAATGTCTGTGCTTTCCCACCTTAAAATACTTCATGTTTTTCTAACATATTTCAAGGACTTTCCATACAGCAACAGATAATGACTAACCCAACCCAATGAAAGTTAACTGCACTCTCAAGCTTTTGTGCTTCCTGTTTCGAAACCTATATAAACCAAACCCAAAACTGACTTGGGGCTGGTGATTTGGAACTGGTTTCTACCAGCCCGCCAGTGCAATAAACAGTTGCTTTCCAACTCTGTGGTGCCCAGTATCTTCCTTCTGGTTGGATACCGATTCTGCAACATTAACACCAAGCATCCTTCTTTTGCTCCACAATGCTCCTTACGCCTACAATCATGCTGCCATTCACTTCTCCACTTTAGGCATATCCATTGTGCTGTCTCTCATATTCCCTAGCATCTCCCATAATAGTTTCTAGACAAACTAAACGTGCAACTTTCTCAGAGCAATGAAAACACCCTCTTCTACTACCTTTCTTCTTATGAAATGCTGATGTAAGTTTAATTTTTCTCTCAAAAAATTTTCTATTTTCATACCACTAATTACTATCCATTCCCTATCAATTCTATGAAACCAGTTTGGTAATCTTAAAAACAATCTTCTAGTTGTTACTTTCCAGAGCCCTGCTTTATTTCCCTTCTTCTTATCCGCAATTCAACATTTGACACTTTCAGTGCTCTTCATGTTACAAAAAAGATTTATAACTGTGGATCCTAAGGTACCACTTTCTCATTTCACCATAAAATTTGTGGAATAATTCTTAGAATCTTCTTTTGGTAAGTTCAATGCTATTGTTAGAAAAAAGCGATCAAACAGGTTGGAAAGGAGTATGAGAAAAGATCGTTTTCCTCAAGTCATTGCTTTTGCTATCTAACTTTACATATACTTTCAATATTCATTAGTTTACTATTATATACACAAATTACCAAGTGACATTTAAATTGCCTTTCCATTTCCTTTACACAAATTCCTTCTTTACTCCGTTAGTCCCCCACTCTCAACAAATACAGCCAGCTATTATATAAACCTACTTATGCTTCACAGTATTCGCTGATGTGAATGCCCATTCTTGGTCACAAATTTGAAGTTGTAAATTGCAAAAATAAAAATTCCCATTAATATTTGTCCCCTTTTGATCTATTCTTACTTAATTTCTACCATTAAGGGAGAATGCTTGGAAATCACTTCCCTTCGGTATATCAGTTACCCCCTTGCCCAGGTTCCTCACATTCCTCTTCCCTGCCTTCTCTCCCACACACCACCACAGTCTTCCAACCCCTGTTAAGTTCTCACCTCTGATGGCTCTAATTGACACCAATATCTTTTTCTCAAACTTTCATTTTTCAGTGTTATTTCACATGTATTGATGTAATGTTGCATTAACTTATCTGTACCATACTGCTTAGCTTTACATATATATAGTTTTATTTCCTAATGATTTTCATATCTGGATTTCTGCTTTGCACTTGTATAGTTAGATCTCTGAAAAGAGAGATTTACTTTTTTTCTTCTTCTGTGCTTTTCACACAATCTGACAAAAGGCTAAACATACTGTAAACCCTCTACTGTTACTTAGTGGTTCCTTAACTGAAACAAAGAATATTTAAAAATTACTCAGCATTAGATGACTCAGAGAATCAATATGCTTTTAGTGCTTACCTACTGTGAAATAGGTTTTAAATTACAGTAACTTCTGGGTACTATTATTAATCACACTCTCCACTAAATTTTATTCAACTTACATGATTTAAATCAATATATTAAACACAATTTGGGAGGCAAATGGAAGAAAGCTGAATAACCCAGAAGATACTAAACTGAGCAACACCAGTAGAGTTACTCTTTTTGTCACTGCATCTGTGCTCTATTCAAGAGAATGTTTTTTATGTAGTTAACCTGGTGCCTTCTTTCTGTACTCTTAATTGGTCTATAATACTACCTACCCATCGAATAGCTAATCTTTATATTTCTTTAGACTTCTCTTTATTTCCTTAATAACATTAAGTGGACTTTGCTTTTGTTGGTATTTATTAAGTTTAACAATTCTCAATTCTTTGAGTCAGGATTATTTGCATTTAAACATCTATTGTGTATGTGGCTACCTTCTTAAAAAATCCAAAGAAATTTTAAGCTTTCTTTGTCTATGATTATGCTAGGCTACTTGCTATTATTTCATGGAAAGTAATAAGAATAATCTCAAGTACAATATAAAAATAGAAAGCAGGCATTTAAAACCTATGCCATAGTCACTAGTCCAGGGAAATTGGAATTTTTTCCTCAAACTGAAGAGCTAAATCACTTAGGCCAGTATGTAAATACAAGATAAGTATTCTTGGGGGCATGACATGTTTTAACTAACTTTTTTTCGGATTTTGAAATGTTTAATTACACTTAATGAGAAAAATTGATAGTAGGACCAAAGTTTAAACACAAAATTCATGTATGTATTACATACAACTTGCACACGTGTCCTCAAGGTAATTTTACATAAGTAATTTGTGTTTTGACTAAAAATAATCACATAAGGTCAAGTGTGGAATGTCCCATCTGTAGTTTCTTATTGGTATTAAAAAGTATCATATTTTGTATTTCAGATTTTGAGACTAACATGCTCACTTTGTTTTCAATTCTAAATTCAACTTTCACTTCCTTTAGTTTGAATTTTAGGTCTAATATTTAACAGTTATAAGAAAATAAGATCAGTATTTTAATGTGAGTTTCAAGTTTTTATATTTCTTTCTTCCCTCATGACAAAATAAAACTTGAAAGGTGCTTTGTCCACAAAGGATTATGTCCAATTCAAAAGGACCAACTTCACAGTTGGCCAGTATCCATTTGACAAATAGTGAAAGATGCAGTCTCTCACTCTGCTTTCAGGCAAGCCAAACCACAGCATGTCTCTGATCAAACAGATCCAAACCCACAGGTCTTTGTTGAGTATTATTCACAAATTACTGTGAATGCATGGCTAGACTGAGCTTAGGTGAGCCAGCCAGGAAAAGCCAGAGTCTGATAATATATCAAACCTGAGTTTTATATAATTAATTTTTTGCCATTATATAGCCCATATCTTTGTTTCCCAGAGGTCTGACCCAAAATTCAACTATCATTTATCATTTGAAACTTTAATATGTTCACTAAGTTCTTTTTGGGATATTTCATTGAGTTAGTTGAAATAGGAAAATTAAATTTTATGAAAGCCATCACTAACATGAATTTCATTCTAACCACAAAAGTGTGGTATCATTGAACACACTTTGGTCTTTTATGATTTTAACCAGGTTAATTATCTTGAGGAGATTTCAACTCCTCTGACATAGTTCAATGGCAAGATAAGATAGTGTAATAATTAAGGAAATGGATAACTTCAGCTATGATTCTGACATCATCATTTATGAGATCTATAACTTTAAAAAAAGACTTTAACTCTCTTTGCCTCAGATTTATCATCTGTAGTGAGACTGAAATGCTAACTCACTCATACGATAATTTTGAATTCTAAGCATTAAATATAGGGAACCAAGTACAGTGAACAGAGCAGAGTAAGCAATTTAAAAATCACTGATGATAAAGACGATCATGGTTAGTTTACAGTTACGAATGGAAGTCTTATTAATCCCATCCATGATAAATGAATAAAACAGTTGTCCTTTCTTTTGCTATCTATATCTACTTTTCTAGGAAATACAGCTCTGTATAAAAATTATTTTCACCCTATAAAATATTTGAAGCAATTATTTTCTGTTCATTTGTCATTCTTTTCCAAATCTTTCATTTCTGCACTAAGAAGTATCATTAAGTAGTCTGCTTGAGCAGACATAGTGAAGATACTGAAGCCAAATCCAGGAAACCAGTAATCTGAAGCAGAAGCAACCAAGGAGTTGACGTGGTTAGTAATAAAATGATTGCACATATTAGAGTTAGAAGAGACAATATAGTTTTCCTAACAATCAAGAATCATAAATACACAGTGAGATGACTGAATTTTAGAAGTAAAAAACATTACAGCCAAAATTTGGAGAGTTAAGTTGATCTTTCATGTTATACAAGAAAGCAGTAACAGTGAGAATTTTATCTATGATTACCTAAATATCTGTCTAATATTCTTTTTTCCATCTTACATGGTACATCTGAAAAAAAAGAGATGACTGGTCTTACAAATTTTAACCTTGCATGTTTTCCCAGGGTAAAGCTACAATGAAAGCATCTTGAGTCTGTCTCCCATTAACAGATAGCACAATTTATCATGCAAAATAATATTTTTCTTGGCAATCATGTTGCTTTAGAGAGAGCAAATTTTATGGGGTATGCTAAATAGTTCATCATTTTGGAAAATATAAAATCATAGAGCTGAAATGCTTATTAAAATGGGAAAATAAGTTTTATAGGAAGAGATAATATAATTAAAACTTGCAAAAGAGTGGGAATTATGGAAATTAGCAAGGCAATGCAGTCATAAATAATCAGAAATAAAATTGAAAAATAATCCGTGAAATGATTCATTATTCAATTATATGACTAGAAGCATTGAATAACATAAGAAAATGCCAATTTACCTAATGCCACTTATAGGAACTCTTTCACTTACAAATTCAATAAAGGCTTACTAACTATTTTGTTCTGCAATCATTTCAAAGTACTTAGAATTCATCAGCAAACATGTCAAACAGCACTGCCTTTTAGTACTTTACAGTGAGCAATGGATGAAGAAAGGAAGAGAAAGAAAGGAAAGAGACCAGTCATAAGCATAGTTAAGTGTCTATTATAATACATATTAAACACAACAGTAATTAATATAAAAGAATGAAAAACAAGGAAATTTAGTAATTTCTTACTTTTTTGAAATTCTGTATTATACTTTTTTTCTGCTTTGCTTTTTTTCTCTAAATAAATAATTCTAAAGAAAGAAGTGAGGGCATATCTCAGGGAACTAATTTGAATACAGAAGTCAAGTTGTCATACCCCCAGGAGTATCTTCCAGAAATCTAAATCCACAGTATTTTAAGTTAGTGTAAGGATTTTGGCTTCTATTCTGAAGAAGCTGTTGGAGGGTGTTGAACAGAGGAGAGAGAACAATTGATTGATTTAGTATGGAATTTGTGCCTGACAGACTGTGTGATAATATGGTGGGGATTAAAGATTCATCAAAAACCAAAGTGTCTTCCAAATATTCAAAATTCTTTAAATTTTCCCATCCAAGTGTGTTGCAAAACAGCATAGGGGAATCTATATGGAATAAATTTTCCTTGGTGACAGATTTCAACATATTATACACAGATCTACACAGAAGAAAATGGTTCAAAGTAACTTAATAGTTCGAAAGTCAGCAAAGAAATAAAAAGTAGCACTTTTTCAAAACAGTCATAGGAAATAATCCTATGGTGAAAATATATGGCAAGATGCCAAATTAGAGTTCCTCTTAGTCACACTGGTCCTAAAAACACAGGTGCACAAAGAACTAGCTATTTATGCATGCATAGAAGGAGTTCATTGTAATAAGTTATTTGCTTATTTTCTATTTTGAGAAGTCCAGTTTTATATAATTTTAAATATTGTTTTATTTTAAAATTCTGCACACATTATAAACACTAGTAAAATCCGAATGGCATAGTTGCTTGAACTATTTTTCAAATGTCCCATAAATTGTGAGTTAAATTTCTTCTCATTTTGTAAAATGAAGTTGATAGTTCTAGACTAAGGAATAGGGCAAATACTGTTCAATGTGTAGCAATTTTGTCTAATTTAATGATATATGCCCCTTTCTCTTTCTTTCACCCTCACCTTTTTTCCTTCCACTTTTTCTTCCTTCCTCCTCCCCTCTTAATTTTCTCTTATCCCTTTCCACCAATATCAGGGTTTGTGACTTAAGATCACCCTCTAGAATTAAACAGAAAAATATTTAAAGGAACAAGTGCCAGGAAAGCAGGTTTTGAAGAAAACAGTGAGCAAAATTGAGAAACAATATAGAAACTGCAAAGAGAACAAAGAATATGGACTTTATTGGGTAAATGGGGCTAATTTTTTTTCAAAATTCAGCAAATATAGTTTAAACAAATGCAAACAGAAAACATTGTCAATGTTATCATGTTTAATCTTATAGTTACTAAATGTTGCTGTTGTACCATAAAGAAATGCTAATGCCACTTGGAAAAAGATAAAGGAGCACTAATAAAAAGGTAACCTTGAGAAAGCCATTAGCAGCAAAGAACCATTATGGATTATCAATTCAGAAAATATAAATACATTTTGAAGATCTTTTTGAGCATCTTAAAATGTGTGGAAAAAGCAATTAGAAAAGTAAGCACTCACGATATACATGTGAAATCAATACCACATGATTTCCTTCACTCACCTACAATATCATTCATCACTTTGCTCCTGACCGTAATTCTCTAATACTTTCTACTTATTCAGTCACATATTCTCAACTTCTACTGTGTTAACACACAGTCCAGTTCCTGCAATGGATATAAAATAGCAAGTTTTTGTATCTCCCAAAAACTAAGCTAAGGATTAAGACTTCCTTTGGTCCTTTTTATCAACTAGAGTAAGAATATGAAGAGAGACTGCTGTAAAGCATTAAAAAAAGGTTTGACATTACTACATAGAAAGATTTTAGATAGCATTTAAATTCAAAATTATTCTATAATATAATATGATCAATTTTAAAACAGGGAATAATTTCTTGCTATTTCAATTATGGATAATGAAAATGCAGAGATTTCATAGATTTAAAAATAAAATTAAGTCAATAATGCCATAACATCCTTTAAATGAAATTTATGTTGTATAAAAATGATAATTTTTTTTGAAATTGGACAAAGAATCAAGGATTTTACATTGTGCAAGTAGTTGCAATATTTTTAAGGTGTCAAAATAATCTCATTTAACTTTTTATCTTGTTTTTTGTTTTAAACTTTCTTGAGCTTTCAGTTTAAAAGGTCAACACTGACCAGATGGTCATACTACTTCATTTCCTATGCTTCTCTTTTTTTCCTTAAACTTTACAAACTTACTTTTGCAAAGTTTATTGGCACCTGTATTATAATATCCTACACTACAGTTTTACAGTAGTGGTATTATGGTAGGCCTCATAGAAAATAAAATTTAGACTACATTCTTACTCATGGATATATTTGAAAAGGTTTATGATTTGTAATGTAAATAAGCAACTGATATTTTACACTCATTCAATTTATACTATATTCCACTTACCTAGCAGTTTTATGTACATTAAGATTCAGAAAATGAAAGCTATTCTTTTCTGAGCATAGTTGCTGAGACCATAATAAACATCCACCAGTTATAAAACTTATTTTTATTCTTGAGACATACATTAATCTTCTGTTTCCTGGTATCTGTTCAAAATAAGCTTAATAAATTCGCTCCCTTGTGGAGTAGATATGCAATTACTATAAAGTGACTTTGATCAAAAGAAACCCTTACCTTAGATAATTCTAAATTATTAACTTAGAAAACTGAGAAGGTTGTACTTTTACAAGAAAAGGTTTCCGGAGCGGCCTATGGTTTAGAATTAAAATGTATCCCTCCCAAAGGCTTGTGTGTCCATAGTTAGGTGGTTTCAAATGTAATTGGATATTGGAGGTTTCGCACTCATTAGTGGATAATACATTGATAAGTTCATAGTTGAGTGTGCTGTTAGGAGGTTGAGACTGGTTCGAGGTGGCCAGTGGAACCTTGGCTTGAAAGGGCTTATTCTAGGCACTCCTTCCTCCATTCTCTGCTCTTTCTGCTTTCTGCTTCCAGGAGTTGAGTAGCTTTCATATACTGTGCATCTCTGCATGCTGTTCCTGCCTTGCACCCACACAACCATGGACTCAATTCTCTGAAACATGAGCCAGAATAAACCTTTTTTCCATTCGAGTTATGAGTGTTTGGTATTTTGTTCCAGTGACAGGAAAGTAATGTTATGAGAGACATTTTTGAAAGTTCTCTTTTACTTTGGCATGAGAAACACTTTCTGACCCACATAAGAATATTTCTTTCAGTGTTTGAAATCCATTACTCATTTAATGTTTTATAGTTTAGTAGGCTCTGTAATATGTGGCAGTTCTTATTAGTCAACAAGTTTGACTCTGGATCATTCTTGACCATTATGAGAAGTAAAATTCATCTTAGGAAAAATGGTTTGTCACCATTTCATTTTTCAAAGGATAGATAACTTGGACCCGCAGAGTGGTCCGGGCTGTTTGGATTGGGAATATTGTGGAGACTGGCATCTTGGCCAGGTCTGTTTGTGACCAGGAACTTTGCAGAACCCAGCATTCTGGCCTGACTCTTTGGGACCTGTAGGCACTTCACTCGCAGGGAACCTCCTAGAGACCTGCCTGGGACAAAGCACGGTGGCCTGGCCTGCCTGAGATTCCACAGGCTCCGGGGTAGTCACACCCAGCATTCGCCTTACAACTTATGGAGCCAGGAGCCCACAGAGGGGAGTTAGGACCCTATGAGGAAGCCAAGAGCCTGTGGGGGAGCCACTGCCCCTCCAGGAACTGAGGGATTAAGAGGTAACTCGCCACACATGCAGAGAAAGCTTTGGAACACCGCTCAAAGTAAGGAAATATAGAAAAATGACAAAAGGAAAGACCAAAAGGCTGGCTCAAAGCCGTAGCCCTCCCCAAGAAAGCTTAGAAGCTGTGTACTTAGAAGAAAAAAGAATCCATACACCTGAAATGTCTGAAATGATATCAAATGAAATAAATAGGCAAATAGGGAAAGCTATGGAGAAATTCAAACCAGAAATACTTGCCCAGGTAAAAGAAGAATTGATAAAAACAGTGAAAGAAATAGTGAATGCATCTAGTGAAAACACAGCTAAAAAATTAGAGGAACAAAGCAAACAGATAGAATCCCTCAAAGAACAATATAGGAAACAAACAGAATGCATAAAGCTGATTCAAAGAGATATACAGGAAATCAAAAATTCTATTGAAGGCTGTAAGAATCGCCTCAATGAAAGTGAAGACAGAATTTCAGACCTCGAAGATAAGATTGCAGCCAGTGAGCAGGAAAGACAAGATCTTTTAAAAATAACAAAGAATCAGGAAATAACAATTCAACACCTGCAAGATGATGCAAAGAAAAATAACATAAGATTAATAGGGATAAATGAAAAAGAAGGGCACAGCCCAAATGATATCAAGA
>PVJX010012480.1:0-50232 GCA_004027295.1 Dolichotis patagonum
GTCCAGTCCTCAGCATCCAGTCCTCAGTGTCCAGCCCTCAGGGTCCAGTCCTCAGCATCCAGTCCTCAGTGTCCAGCCCTCAGGGTCCAGTCCTCAGCATCCAGTCCTCAGTGTCCAGCCCTCAGGGTCCAGTCCTCAGCGTTCAGTACTCACAGAGAAGCTTCTACAGCTGATTCCACGCTACGGAATCTGGGAATCTACTGTCTCTGTGTAAAAACCCACAGACATGCTGATCCCTCGCTTAAAGCTAAGTAAGATAGCACCTCCACCTCCCACTGGACTCAGCCACCCTCCTCCTGATTTCCCTCCTTGCCTGACACCTGAAGCAAACACACACCAAGGCATCCCACAGTCAGGGAACACCCAGGCATTGCGGCACGAGTGCCCCACAGACCTCATCCCTTGCAGGATCCTGTGTACCCGAAGTGGCTGTCAGTAGGATGGTAGGTCAGGCACCACCTTAGGTAGCTAAATGCCCCCAAGAGTTCCACCTGTGTCTAGAGTACCCATAAGAAGAACAGACCCAACAGAACTGAACGCTTTACGTATCACAAATGTATTCAATCACCCTTCTATGACCACCAGATCTGTATCTGTGGACTCACCCAAACACGGACAGAAAATACTAAGGAAGAAAATACATCTGTAAACAGACGTGTGCAGACTTTCCCCTTGCCATTATTTCATAAACAATATAGTATAACAAGTATTTGTAGACCACCTGCACTATTTTGGACATGATAGGTCATCTAAGTGAGACAAGTATGCGAAGAATATGTGCCGGGTAGAGACAAACACTACAGGGTTTAACACCACGGGTGTTGGTACCTGCAGGGTACTGGAGCTAATGCCCCATCACACTGATGCACAACTCTACATCCATTTTCTCATTAACACATGGCAAGATACCCCGGTATTCCAAATATTAACTATACAAACTTTTGCTTGTGGTGATTTTACCTTTCTGCCCCATTTTTTCCCCAGTGATAACTCCCTTTAAATTCTTTCCACACCTTTTAGTCTGCTAGGGTCCGAGTGTTGGTGAGCTTCTCCCACAGGTTCGTGCATGGGTACTGATAGACGATGGGGTCTTGAGAGGTGACCAGGTCCCTGTAGGTGGAACCACGCCCTTAGAGCAGGCCCCTCCCCCACATGAAGACATACACAGAAGGCTCCATCTGTAAACCAGATGGATCTAGTGCCAGAAGAGAATGTGCCGGTGCTTTGATCTGACTCCTCTGCCTCCAGGCCTGTGAGAAATAGGTTTCTGCTGTTTAAAAGCCACTCAGTTGACGGTGTTTTGCTACAGCAGCCTAAATGGACAAAGAGAGAGTCCCATTCATTTTTCTCTCAAGCTGCTTTTCAGAACGCTATCAACAATGACTGAAGATGCATCTGTCCACAACCGTGCCCAGCTGTCTGGCAGCTTCTCCCCTTTATTCATCCTACTATCATTACAGCCATGGCCCGTGTCTGCCATGAACCGATAAGGATTCTGCACACTTTCCTTGGCCAACTGACGCGCTGCTCACTCAGACGGGCCCGTCACGACTTTCTTCAGTAACTTTCTGGGGCAGTGAGGATTTGCCAGGGCTCAGGTCAGAAGAGATGCAAGCACGGGTACTCCTGTGCTTAAACGCTGCAACATGGAAACCCCAGGCTACCATCTCCTGGACTCGCGATGCAGGGCATTCCACTGGTCACAAGAGCAGTCCCACTACTCCAGTGACGGCAAACCTTTAGCAACCAGTGCCCAAACTGCAAAGTGCCAGCACTGCAATTAAACCTGAATACTGAGGTTTCAGCTTAGAAAAAAAAAAAAACAACTCATGCATTAACGTCTTTTGTGTGAAAAAGAAAACACATGGGTGCCACAGGTTCATCAGCACTGCCTCGTCAGTCTCTAAAGTCCACCTGTTCAGAATGACAGACAGCAGCGGAACAAGAATACACACGTCTACACAGAGCAGTGCGTCCAGAGAGCTGTGTCGTAAAGACTATGGGAGGTAATTTCTAAGTATATTAGTTATTTTGAAATTTAGAAAAAGTGCATTTCTTTGTCTCCTTCCAGGTGGTTCCAATGTTAATCAAGATGCTTCAATAAGCCTAGAATTTTAGAAATTTAAGGGTATTCCCAATTTTGAACTAAGCTAGTTAGAATAAGTATAAATCACTAAGATTTCACTCTGAAGCACCAAAAACAGTGTCTTTCATATACATTTTCAAACCCTTCCACACCCTTCTATCTTCCCAACAGGCTCTACTATTAAAAGAATGGAATTCTGTCCCGTTTTGTTATATTTTTGAGATTTGTCTTGTGGCCAGTATTGATTTCATAATTTCCATTACAAAGGAGGTAGCTAGCTACACAAGAAATCTCCACAGACTTGCAATCCAGAAACATTCACACTTATCAGATGAAAGACACTGCAAATGGTTCATTAGCAGGGGACTCTGACTGCTGCTCCTGCAGTTGGCTTAGCGGCAGCTTCTATTAATATTCCAGCATGAGTTTTCTGCTGTACATTATTGCATAATCGGGTTTAGACTTGGGCAAAGTGGCAGATGAGGAAACGATGTCAGTTAGTAGACGCTTGCTTTGCCTCGTGGTCTGTTTAACAAGTTTCATCTATTTTCTTCTCAAGAATGTAGAAGAAGAAAAGAGAATCACCTTGAATTGTTTTAGGACATGAAAGGATAAAAGGAAAACAGATGCTGAAGCCAGCTACCCTTTGAGGGATCCAACAGGCAGAGAGAAACTATTAGTGAATCTACCCTGGCTTATCTCCTAATGGGAGCTAAATGTCATTCAGGTAGTCAGGTGAGAAACCAGGCAGGGCATCTGGCCCTTACCTGACCTTTTCCTTTTATCTCAGTGAAGCAGCTCTGGCCTGTGATCTCTCCCTCCCACTGACTCCCAGACAGGCCTCTACTATGGATGGGCTAACTCAGTCTCCACTGAAAAAATTTCCTTTTTCAATGTCTAAACATTGCAAGCAGCAGCCCCACCCTTGTGCTCCTGAGAGAAACAGAAACCTTGATTAATATATACGTGGGACTACTATGGCAGACAAATTATTTCCAGTATTAAATTAGTGCATTAGTTATTTACTCTCATTAGGCTGCTAAATATTCCTCTAACTAGCTATTAAACTCCATTGTTACCAGGATTGTATCTACAGTAGAAAAGAAAAATGTGAGCTAAACACTCTGAAAATTATTATTATTATTATTATTATTATTATTACTACTACTGCTATTACAAGGGTTCACTGACTGCTCCTCAATTTAGGTCACACTATACATTTTGAACAATATCATCTTGTGTAGGTAGTTCTCTAATTATGCAGGAATTTGCATATCCACATTTTCTTCCTAGAATAAAACTAAGCAATTTCACTTTTATATTTGCATATTGTTAGTACAGGCGAACTAAAATCCTCACCACCAAAACCCACAGTGGTTAACTTGTTTGATTTTATGTATAGGGAATTCTTTTTCACTAAGACTAAAAATCAATTAAAAAAGGCATAGTGTGTTAAAACTTAATTCTTTTGTAAAAATGCTACAATTTGCAAACTCTAAGGTCTAAGCTTGCAATTATCTTCTTTAATTGCAGATTTATTGTTCCAAATTGGTCAAATATGACAATATAGATGACAACGACTAAGATTATATCCTCCCATTTGAACTGGGTTATGAATTCAATGTTAAAATTATGCAATTTCATGAAAGTACTGAAATGCCACAGAAGATTCAAAAATGGTTCATGAATAAAATTTTGTAGAATTTTTAAAGCTCTGAATATGTACAGCTTGGTATCCACCAACATTAACCCAGACATCTCCAGGGTAAGCAGGTCTCCCTAAGTGGTTAAAGAAAGATTATACTCTGGATCCCAAAGAAGCAGTGTAACACTGCACCACAGGTTTCACCCATCAATTAATAATTCTACATTCACATGAAAAAAAAAAAAACTATTGTTTGCACTATTGTTTGCAACCTGCATGTCAATGAACATGGGTGAATATTTTAAATTCCCGCTGTTCATGCACAAAATGTGTGGGGCTCACAATAAACAGCATAGGTAGACTGAGAAAACACTGGCTTCTGGTCCCATGTTGGCCGTGATTTGAGTATAAATTTATAAAGAGCCAGATCAGAGTGGCTCAGAGCCACTGACCAGCACTTGGATAATTAATTAAGCCACAGGCAGTGACAAATGACAAAACCAGCAGTCTGGGTAAGGCCAAGGGAAGGGCCCCGATTGTCTCAAACTGCTTTGTGACTCTGAGCAACCCAGAAATCCAAACCAGAAGGCAACTTAGAGAACATCCATAGAGAATGAACGGCTTACCAAGTTCACAGCAACCTTTCCCTGCAATCTAGGACTCTGACAACCAACTTTTTCCACTACAGAAAGCAATCTTGCGAGTTAAACCCCTCTGGTCTCTAAGGACAAAAATGCCCTGCAGTAGAGAGAATTTTACCTACATAATTAAAATTTCAAACAATGCATGATAATAAAGTAAAATATCGAGCACGGACGGTCATTTTTAGTAATAAAATAAAGATAAGCTTTATAGCAATATCATCTAATGCTAGCCAAGGCATTCCACAGGAGAAAAGGAAAGAGATCAATTAGACAGAAGAGTGTGAAACCTTCCTTTGCTCCTCCTCCTCCTCCCCAGTAGCTGGGCATCAAACCCCAAACTTCACACATGCTAGGCAAAAGTTCTAGCCCTGAGTCAACTCTCTAGGTTCTAAATCTGCTTTTTCAAACAGTTTTCTGTGCTTCTTAATGCCAGAAACAAAAAAAGAGCTACCACAATCTGTTACAATTCTTAAATCTGTTTACCTTTCTAAGCCTACTTTACTGTACTTACCCATCATTTCACTGGTCTGCAGTGGGGCCTCCAAGCAGAACTCACACAGAACTGCCCCCAGGATAGCACCATGCTTTGCAGAACAGAGCAGCAAAGGCATCTGTCCTCTGAGCCCCTGTCACTGCACACAGTCCTCACGGACTCGCACGAAACACACACTTCACAGAATCCCACAGAATCACTCATAAGAGGAATTTTGAGGAGACTTTTTCCAGGAGATGTTCAATATTTTTCCTGCAAGGAGGCTTCATCCAAACAGCATTGTATGTCATGCATAAATATTATAAATGATGTCATATATTACCTCCATCCATGTTGTGCTGCTGTTACAAAATACCTGGGACTCAGTGAGGTACACAGAAACAAAGATTTTCCTGCAGTTGCAGCTTGAAAATCCAAGGATGAGGAGCCTGCACCTGGATGTGTTGTTCCATTAGGAGGAAAAGGAAGTGGGAAGAGGAGGGGAGAGGAAGCCCCTTAGGGGAGGGGAGAGCAGGTATGCAGCTTGGAGGAGTGCCTGCTGGCCTCTCTCAGCCCCAGGAAGGACTCCCGAGGCTTCCAAGGCACTGGTCGACACTGGTCAAGCCCAAGAAACACTGGTCACGCCCAACACCCTGGAGGAGCCAGACTCTTCACAGTCAGTCTGCTGGCCCAAGGTGTAGCTCAGGGGCAGAAAGCTTGCACTGGGCTCTGGGCTCAGTCTCCAGCTCCATGAATAATAATTATAATAATCTGTGCTTGGCCCGAGAATCTTTTACACCCTCTCCTCCTCAGCTCATATATCTTTGCCTCTGCATGAATTATTCTTGTAATACAAGAAAGGGAGACTTAAAACACACAGACCTCCCCTTAACGATACAGTCTACTACTGTAAAGCAAAATCTTTGCCCTTTTTAGAACCAGTCTATTACAAGTTCTTAATTTTCATTTCCAGAAAACATCACCCACCCCTATATAAACTAGCAGATTCTTTGTCAAAATTTTACCTTCAATACTGCCGATATTGTCATTAAAAGAGGCTTTATTATTCGGTAATTTTCTTAATTTATTATAATTTTCAGAAACTGGAGAAGTTAAAGACCACTCTGATTCAGCATATTTTAGGCCTACATTATTGCTAAAGTGTGCTCTATAGGTAACTTTATTAAGAAATGGGGCTATAGCTCAGTGGTGGAGCACTTGGTTTTCATGCACAAGTGCTGGTTCAGTCCTCAGTGCCACACACACACACACACACACACACACACACACACACACACATGCACACCCAAAAGATAGATACACAGATGGATAGCTATGTAGTCCCCATTTCCCCAAACAATCTCCAATCAAATATATCTGAAAATATTGAATTCTTCACCCGTCCTATGAAGATTTATAAACCCGTGAGATATTAAAGAGTGTGACAATTCCTGCACTACATTTTCTGTGTTTAGCCTAATAGCCAATATAACTTCAGCATAAGTATTATGATTATGGCACCGACACTAACACTCTATAGAACATTTCTTTTAAGCAACCACTGTTTTACTAGCCTGTACTACAAGAACTGGCATTCTCCTGGAGAATTTTGTACCCAAGGCCAAAACCAAAACAACAAAAAGATGATTTAGAAATGAAAACTCATTCGATGGCACAATCAAATAACCCCTGCACCAGTAACTTACCCGTACAGTGTTCAAGAGGACTGAAAACAAATTTAGCACACGAGCCCTGGTCAGCTCATGCTGGTCTCCAGCCTTTTTCCAGTGCGTGTGCTGCTTTGGAAGGGCAAGGCCCTGGGCAGCCTCTCCAGCTACCTGAGGGCCCTGTGCTTCTCAATGACCAGTGGTGAGAAACGATATTAACCCTGTGGCTTCCATGAGCCCCAACACCCTGACAGAAGTTCTCTGCCCCCAGTTTTGGAAGCACAGATCTAGGCAATAGAGATGTCTCCTTTTGCCATAATTTTGTGACAAATTCACGGGGTATTCATGTTCAAAGATATGATTACTTTTAAAGGCTAAACCCAAATAGGGAATCACTGCAATAAAGTAAGTCAAAAGCATACCTTTAACACAAGAATCACCCACTTCACAATTCATTTACCAAATGTTTACTCAGCACGTCCTCCATGGCAGGCACTGAGCTTGGCGAACATGCTAGTCTACTTTTAACGTGATACAGGGACTTTTTGCTCAGTTGGTTATTTAGAGTCAGTATGGCTGGAAAAAATCAATAACGTTACAAGAAATTACCCAATGTTACTCACACTCTTTTCAGTTTGGATAAACTCACATGTAAACACACACACACACACACACACACACACATACACACACTGGAATGATGGGTGAAATAGAATATTCATTTCTTCTAGTTAACTGTGAAGTAATATTCAAAAAATTAAATTTTAAAAGGACAAATGTAATGTCATTACAGACATGTATCAAATACAATCAGCACTAAATATCTTTAAACCAATGACTTACCTATCCTTTCAAGTCAATATAATATTTTTCACATCATGAGTCACAGCATATGAATTTTGCAAACATTTTACACAACAGGAATTCTTTTACTGTAGAACTGTGGGAAAATATGAAGATGATGTAATCAATAGAATATATATTCTCTTTCAAACTGAATAAAGAACAAATTGGAGTGTTTAATAAAGTATGGCATTCTTATGTCTTAATTTTGTTATTCATTTCAGTAAAAATGTTAGGATCACACATAGTAAATTTTCAATTGGTTTGAAAGCTTTTGTGTGATGCTTAGTTAGGTGGAAACACACAAAGGAATGCAACAGTTAACGTTTACAAATGGACTGTGTTTCTCGATGTGGTCCCCCAGCTACCATGGAGTAAGGAAAATACAGAGGCTAACACTGTCTTGAATCGATGATACACAGAAAATCACCAAGAAACCTTAAACTTCTCTTCCAAACTTTGCAGCTAGATAATTTTAACTGCCAGCTTAAATGGCCCAGCATAAATGGTACAGTGCCCTGGAAAATTCGCAATCAACTGACAATTACCACGGTGCTGCTGCTGAGTGGTCAATGGAAAGGGGAAGATAGACCCTAACGAATCTATATAAAAAGAGCAACAAGAGTTCCCTATAAGAGAGCTCTTCGGCAAATGGGGAAAGACGGAGGACGGGCTAAGGAAGGACAGGAGAGCGGGATGTAAGAACCTGTGTGATGAACACGTACCAGTCACTAACATCCTGTTCTGCAAAGGTACTAATAAAACAAAACAAAACCCCCCTATACTGTAGTATGGAAAGGCTCAACCCACATATGCTTTACAAGTTGATGCAAAAACCTTAAGTGTAAAGAGGCACAAGTAGTTGGTGTGTAGACTCTCTGCACCGAGCCTTACAGAGGCTGAATTTTCTAAGGGCTGCAATCTTTTACTCTGCTTTCTATTTTGAAATTCAGCATAAAACCTCCCCAGTGAAGGAGGTAACAGCTACAGAATATTTTACAGCTCATGGTATTATAGTGGCTACAATTATACAAATTCTGATTGAACTAAGTAAGTCTCCTGAGGTTAAAAATAAACTGTAGACACCATTTTTAGCCAGCAAGATTCTTCTCAGTCATAAGTCCAAACTCTGAGTTATAAAAATATTGCATTGCAAATTTATGTACCTATTTACATACTTACATATTCATTTATCTTTGCTTTATATTTCTTTTTCAACAAATACCTGTAGGCACCTACCAGATATTACAATCAGGCACAAGGACTGCTCACCACACTGCTCCACTTTATAGAACACCTGCTCTGACTGGGACAGAAACAGAAGGAAAGGCTCAGCAAATAAACACACCCAAACAACATTTCAAACTGCAATAAGCATTAGAAGGAAACAATGAAATTCTGTGGAAAAGTAGAAATGGAAGACATAACTTACACAGAGTGATGATCACAGAAAAAGATAAAAACCCTTGAATCTCTAACACAGCATCCTTGTCAGACTCTAGAGAGACAAGGTATGATGATCAAACACAGACCAAGTCCCAGCCTCGTCATCTACTGAGTGAGAGCATCGGAGCTATTTCTGACTTGTTTTTTCATCTGAGAAGCACAGATGCAGTTAGCGCCTGTAATACTTACTTCACCAGGCTGACTCTCCAGCTTGATGATGAAATAGGACATAATACTTGATACATGTTAAAAAGTACAAGATGGTGTAAAATTCTTGGTTATTAACTGCCTGCATTTCACTTGAATGTGCATTATAAAACAATTTAAAAGATTTCAAATGTTTGGTAGGTTTCATTTGGTACTTTATTCTAAACATTTAGTATTTTTCCAAATCCAAAGGGCAGCATGCATACTAAGACACAGAATCACAGGGCAACAAGGATCCTGACACCTGAAGCAGAAGACCCATCACAGTCACCAGACTACAGAAAATCTAAATAATTAGTCCATATTGTTTCACTTGTGAAAATCGTGAAATCTACAGTCCTAGATTTGAACCTTTCATTACAAGATAGACAACCAGAAATATCACACACTTGCCACTGAAATCTCTGCATTTCTGAGGTTTCTGTACCCATGTAATTAAAATAAAACCACTCCCTTAATTAACATCGCTGCTTCTCGTCATTTAAACAAGTACCAAATTTACAAAGTCCCTTCATTTGACAAGTGACCCAAGGAGCAACAGCCATTTTTTTTAACTTCTTTTAATTACAGTCATCTAAGGAAATATAAGCACTGTGTTTTGCCTTTGGAAAAAACAAACGTGGAGTTGAAGAAAGAAGCTAGTAGTAATGATGTATCAGCTGAAACTGAATTTTATACCCGGCATGATTATTCTCTAACTATATATAAATAAGGAAATTTGCACCATCAATTCAGACTAAATTCTTACTGAGTATCTTCTATATTCAGCGTACCATACTGCAAGATCCCGGAGCCTGAACACACTAGAGGAAGAAGCCATTCACAACAGAACAATGAGCACAAGTTCCGTTTTTTAAAACATGTAACAACATAAGCTTTATAACCTCCCTATGGGGAAAGGCAAAAAGCATTTGCTGTAGGCTCTCTGTACCATTTGTTCTAATATTAAACACAAGCTTCTCTTCATACAGAGTGTATTATGTAAGGTATTATTGTGATCCATCTCTAAACTTCATCATGTGCTTTTTTATCAGTGCCCTCATGGATGCCTGACCATAACTTATGCATGACACACACTGCCAGTGAAAAGTAATGTCCTCCCTCAGTAAACAGCCTTCGTTCCCCAATGCAGCAGCCTGGAGCCCCACACTGACACACTGTGTTTTAGACTTTTGCCCCCACTGCCTCCTGTGCAAGCAGTTCTCCAACCCCCAACTGGGTCAGCAAAACAGTCTTCCTTTCTGCTGAGTCATCCCCCAACCTGCTTAGTAATACAAAACATGAGCACATTGTCTACCTTCAAAACTGCTCATCACAATTCAGGTGCAGACTCTGAGTGCAGCCCATGCCTCCCTGGGCCTCATGGGTGGAGGATGGCTCTATTTTTACTGCAGTCTTCTGCGAGAGCTGAACCTTGTGGGATGAGGCTTTGCCATTAATCTGTGCACACACCATGAGCTGGGACCCTGATTACTGAGGATTAAGTGACATTAGAAGGACAGATCTTACTACAGACTAAGAAACAGAACCCACAGACGCAGTGGTAGGCTCTTTTTGAGGGCACCCCTGGTCTCCTGGGAGTCTGCTTGTCCTGCCTGGAAACTTAGCAGGTCCAGGGCAGGTCCTGGGCTCCCTGATCAGGCACTGATGGCAAAGAAGCCTCCGGACTCTACATGGAGCATGGAGCAAGGGAGGTTGATTAGCATTAAGTGTGGTTTTTTTAAAAAGGCCTAAAAGATAAATTCTCCAGAATTGCTCTATTTAGAATCACTCTGCTCTTTACCTGTCTTCTAAAAAGACAAGCCATAGCACAAGCGCATGTGTGCACAGTTTTGTACATGAGTAAGTTTGCATCTATACAACAGTGACGCACCTCGAAGCAGCTTCTCAAAGTGCACTGAATCCTTTTACACACCATACCTACCTCACATCTATACCTAGAAAGTGGAATCTATGAGAATAATGTGTAGCAAACGAGGAATGGACACAACAGAACCAATACAATGAGTGGATAATAACTGTAATAACTAATAATAAGTATCACACATTATCTAAAAATAATGCTAATAGAAAAAACAGTTAATAATTTATGACTTATATGCATGAAATTGAGAAAAAGTAATCCTATAGTTACATTTTCCTCAGCATTGAGCTAATTTTAATGGAGTAATTAAGTATAAAGTAATAGCAAAGTACAAGTTAAATCACAGGAATTAGTATTAACATTACTAGAGTTTAAATCTAGTTTTATGTCCCCAATTCTTTGTAGTTAATGAAGTAAAAAGTATGTGTTGCTTCTGCTCTGAATTAACAAATCAAATAATGACACACTCTAATAAGGAAAAAAGAGCTCATTTTAAAATACTGTTTAAGTTTTTATTTTTAAATACTTCTTTTGTTTCCTACATTTTCCTTAACTTTTATACCTTTATGCATCTCTGTCAACATGTTTCTTACATATTGAGATCACAACTAAGCACCAACATTACCACTCAGCACATGACATTCTTGTATGTATACAATCTCACTTAAAATAATCTATGAAATAAATCTCCTTAATTGAAAAATTCTTCATAACTTTAAAATATTAGCTTTAATTTTAAAACAAGAACTAAGGAAATAAGAAGTTATATAAAACCAAAGCATTTTTTTAATTGCTGTCAGATGAAACAACTGAAAAGGAGCACTTGAAAAAAAATTGTAAGATTTAGAAAACAACGGAAATGCAAAAGAGCTACACTATCCATGAAGCAAACCATGCCAAAATCAATGTTATATGCAGTACTACAATACTCAATTCTGTTCTTAGTTTCTTTAGAAAATTAAAGGAAGGAATGAGGTATACATGCATGTGCATAACTTATCTATTTTCTATTTGAAGTCGGAAGCATTCTTTAGAATGCTACATGCGCTATCAACAGACAAACACTGCACCTTACGGCTGCATGCAGAAAAAAGCAGCGGTTGATTGTACAGTGTCTGTTCCCATCCTTCAGTCATCCCCACCACACAAAAGTCTCAGGAAACATATGTGTCTTTCCCCTACTTTAGATGCACTTTTTCAACACCCCACTTTCAAAGTTGTGTGAATTTATTTTTTTATTTCATTCAATACATACTTAATCTCAAAACTGTATCTGTGAGTACTACAAATGTAGCTCCGTTTGCCCAGCAAGCAAAAGACGCTGCGTGCATTCAGTCCTCAGCACAGCCAAAAAAGGAAAAGTGTGTGTGTGTGTGTGTGCACAAACTTTAGAAGAAAATTTCAAGACATGACCTTCCATGATCATTTATTCCCAGTTTTTTATCTTAAACCTAGCCATCTTGGGCTGGGGATTTAGCTCAGCAGCATAAGTACCTGACTGGCAAGTGCAAGGTCGTGAGTTTGATCCTTGCCACAGAAACCTTTATCTTTACCATCTTTAATGCTCTGCCTACGTTTACATTTTGGCTGAAATTTTCACCCTAAAGCATGTCTCAAATCTTGTCAATCACATGCTTAAAAACATTTGCCATTTTCTACAGGCCCTTTATTTTCTAGAAGTTAGTGCCTGAGGTCTTTGGCATCATGGAGGAGAGTCTAAGTGTTCATGGGTTTGCCCTATTTTCCCATTTCATCTCTTAAATCTCGCTTCACAGTCTGATCTACCCATCTTTGTATCTGTATTTTCGTCGTTTTCTTTCCTAACTCATAGTGACCCCTTCCACATATGCCAGTCAGAATTTCCCTTCACCCGATTTAAATATGCTTCCTTTTATGAAGTTTTCTACAACAAAATCATTCTTTCCCCACTCTGGCTCCTCCCCTGCACTTCCTCCCCCACCTCCTGTGTGCTACTTTACTCTGTTCCCCCAATGGGACTTCCCCTGCTCTACTTTTTTGTTATGGCCATTTGACATATCTCTTCTAATACTTACAATACCCTTAAGCAAGATCATGTCTTATTTAGTAACTATCCTTTTATTGGTAACTTACAACACTTAGCTTTACGGAGTGGCAAAGTGATTAAGGAGGCTCATCTATGACATTTATTGTTTTCAAACAACACGGTCCAGTGGTGGCTCTAATCTTACACTCACGTTTTCTGTCCTTTTCCTAAAAATATGACCCTGAAAGTGATAATGGCTACATTTGAGTTTCCTTCAGTAATAGGCCAAGTCTTGCATCTATTATTGCAAACAAATATATTAAGGAGACTGAGTTTTCCAGAGCATGATCTGTTGACTAATCTATTTCTGGAAGCAAGAGGACATTTTAAATGGCTGTCAGCCACATCTGTCCAAAAGCCTTCAATCTCCAGTCCTGTTAATTCCCAATTTTTATTTATAATAAATTTATGTTTAGAGAGCCAGAAAAATACCACGAGAGCTTAAAATGCATACAAGCATACCATGGCTATTTTATGTGTGGTTGCTGCTATAGGGTATATGCTTAAAGACTGATCAATACAATGATCTGAATCTTCAAGTTTTCTCTCTATTATTCAATCCAGAAAAAAAATTGGGATATCATGCTTCATAGCTCTTGAACTACTCCAAGTATTGAAAAAGATTTTATATGTACTGACTGCATGATGTCAAAGTAACTGGATACGAAATTAAAAGTAAACAAAACATACAATGGCCTACAGTAACACATCTCTCTCCTTCTCTTGGTTGTATTAACACTGTACAGAATTCTTAAAGAGCTATTCAACATACTTTCTCTTCCATTTAACATCCAATGTACTGATTTTTGACATAAGAATCTGCTAGTCAATTAGCTTCTTTATTAAACTGTCTTCTCCAGAGAATTTGAAGTTCCAATTGAGAAAAATCACAGATTACAGACAACAAATCTTGAATATATTAACTAGTTTTCTTAAAGCCATAAAACATGCCTTAATATGCACAAAATTATCTTTATAAAATTATAAATAAGTGAAACAGAGCTCATTTTACTTTTTAATGTAAGGTAAGATTGCATTATTCTTGTGCTTCTTGCTCATATCTTTACTATTGCATTACCTTGCTACAGAAAGATCTAAAGTGATACATTTTGAAAGTACGTTTAAAAAATTCAAAAGCTGTAAAAGTTTTAGGTCAGGGGTAAAAAATTATGAAAATACCTTGGTGTGATCAAAGGTTCCTTCCAGCAAAATTCATATATATATATATATATATATATATATATATATATATATTCTAGCTTATTTGTGTATGTCTGTATTTGTATAACTTGTTCCAATTTTTCTTAAAATACTCTCCACAAAACACTTGATTCAAAACAGTTTGAAACACCCGTTTTATATGCGAAGACCTCAAGAATCCACTCCAACCCAGTTGGTTCCGAATCCCTGGCCATGAAGCTCCAGAGAGCAGGCGTTTAGGACAAATTTGCCCACGTGACTCTGATGCACCCCATAGTTGAGAAACCAACCATATATATCTGAAAACCACACCTCATCGTGCTGTTAATGCTACATGTTCAAAAGAAGTCACCAAATGATGCCTTCCAAAAAATACTGACTCCAAATGCTCATCCTCAGTGGAAAAGTCAAATCTGTTTCTAAATCTCCTGCTATTTCAGCTCAATGAACAAATAAAGGGGGTCCTTTACCTCGTTTTTTCTGGTGCCCTAAAAGGCTGACAGCAAATGCGCGTGGCACCCTGTCCGCACCTCGGGCTCCTGACCTCCGCTCTCCACGGGTCGGTATATGGAGCCCCGTCAGCACTCGCACGAGCCCCAAGTGACACTCAGCGCGGGCCCTGGACTCCCAGCCCGGTAGACCGCCCGCAGAGCCGCCCTCCAGCCCAGAGGCGCGGCCCCGTCAGCACCTCGGACAGCGCCCGCCGGAACGCCAGGCGCGGAATCCAGGAACCCCGGGCCGCCGCGGAAACGCACCTGAGACGCCTTAAGAAGGCACAGGCCAGCACAACCCTGTTCCCCTCCAGCTGCCAGCATCTCTTTCCAAATTGCAACCAAAGAAACCCCAAGGCCTCTTACCTGGAACGGAGACCCACCCCCACTTCTCGCCTCTCTCGGGTCCGGAGCCTGTTGCTAGGGAGGCGAGACCGCGCTCCCGAAGCCCAGGGACCAGGACACCGCCTGGCCGCGGAAGGGCCGCGGACGCGGGCGGCGGGGGCAGCGGGGGCCGGCCCGGGACCCTCGGCGGGGGCGCGCGCCCTGCGCCCCGCGGCGGGGAGGAGGGGGCGGAGCGCCGGAGGCCGGGTCCGGGCGCTCCCCGCTCTGCGGCCCGAGGCTCGGCCGCCTTCCCAAGGCCTCGGCGCGGTGCACGCTCGCGAGCCGGACCGAGGGGCGGGGGCGCGGGGCCCGGAGGGCGGCACTCACCATGTTGACTTCGGAGACCATGTCGATGCTGGCGATGTCGATGTTCATCCCCACGCAGACAGGGGGACCTGCGGGCAGCACACGCGCGGGGTCAGCGGGCTCGCGCCCCCCGCCCGCCGCCGCCGCCGCAGCCCGCCGCGGCCCGCTCCCTCCTCCGCCCAGGCCGCCGGCGCCGTGGGGCGCGGAGCCCGCAGCGGCCGCGCGCACCCCACTTACCCCCGAAGTCGGGTCTCAGGCGGATGTCGTAGCCTTTCAGCAGCTTATCCACCGTCTCCTTCACGAAGGACATGTTGCCGGGGTCGTTCACGCTGGGGAAGGGACGGGCGCGGGGCGCGGGTCAGTGCGCTCGCCCCCTCGCCGCGCGCCCCGCGACCGCCCGCCCGGCCGCCCACCCGCGACCCTACCTCTGGGCGCAGCACACCACCGCCACCAGCACCGGGGCCGAGAAGATGCCGAAAAGCCTCCCTCCCGCAAAGCCCCACATCCCTCCGCCGCGCCCCGGCACGGGGGAGGGGGCGCCCCGCCGCCGTCGCGACCAGCAGCCGCGGCTGCTCCTGCTGCTCCCGCCGCCGCCGCCGCCGCGCTGGCCCGGAGCGGAGGGGGAGGTGCGAAGGGGAGGAGCGGCCGGGGCGGGGGGCGGGGGGCGGAGCCGGCGCGCACCCCGCCCTCCTCCGCGCGCGGGGCCCGGAGCTCCAGCCTCGGCCGGCGGAGCTGGAGCGCAGAGGCCGCTGCGGCGGGGCCAGGCGGACACTGCGGGCCGAGGCCGCGGCTGCGCGCGGCGGGCGAGCCTAGCTGCTCCGAGATCAGCTCCCTGGGGTCCCGCGCCGACGCGGGGGGAGACTCGGGCGACAGCGGCGCGGGCAGCGGTTGCGGGGGGAAATGCAACCAAGCCCCGACCCTGGGCCCGAGCCTCTCCACGACCCCCTCCCAGCCCGGCGCTTCCCGGAGCCCGCCGGGGACTACGCGGCGCCTCGCTCCCCGGAGAGTCCTCGCCTTACCTGCGGGGACTCGAGCCCCGGGTCCCCAGGGTCCAGCACAGCCAGATTGGCAGCAGAAGGGCTAGGAGCCCTGAGCACATGGCGCCTGCTGCTGCTCCGGCCTAGCCTGGGTGGGATCTGTTCCTCCCCCGCAGCAGCGAGCGTTCAAGTGGCGATGTGGGGATCCCCGCCCCCACCCCACACACACACCCGGGGCTTCCCCGCGGACCCAGCCTCCAGTCCCTGCGTGGCTGCCCCATTATTTATTCATAAATATAACCATGGAGGAAAATGGGTTCCTGAAACTATCCCTCTCCTGACGTTCCTTTCTGCTCGTATAAATACAACTGCAATTCGTGATGAAGAGAAAGCTGAGGCTGCACGATGTGTTACCAATAAACCGACGTTCAAATCAGACTCAGAGACCCTGGATTTCATTCGGGGAGGGAGAATGCCCCTTTCTGGAGAGCTGGAACTGTCCGTGGTCCTTAAAAAAGGCACAGATCTTCGTGTTCCGAGGACAGGCCTGCGTCCTTCGGACCTAACAGAAGCCCACTGGCTCTCTGGGCGGGAAACCGACAGTGCACATCGCTGTCCACCACTCCCTGCGTGTCCGTGGTGCGCCCGGAATCTGCCTTCTCACCCACGGCCACAGGTTGTATATTTTTTTTAGTGACTGAACCTTACTGAAATTCTCTGTACTTCAGACTTAACAGCGAGGGTAGTGGTTATGCAATACTACTGTGGTCATCTAACAGGACCCAGAAATCAAACTAATTGTCAAGTTTTATAGACTTCTTCAGGACTTAAAGATTGTTAATGATGGACGACTTTTCAATGTCCACTCATTTTTTAAATAAAGCCTTTCTATCATGGAGACTTTATATAGGTAAAAAACTAAATTTAGATCTTTATTCTCAAACTGACATGTCTATGTGCATTAATTTTAAGTATCTTTACCTTTTCTAAAAATCACCAATTTTATTTTCAGAACAGTAAATGTGACTGCAGTAGCTAAAAGGTAGTGAGATAAATATAGCTCCCTAATTATTTTCTGGAAAAGTCTATTCATGACTGCTTTGTAGTCTGCATCCTGTTAATGTGCAGTGGAAGTGTCAGCCAAGTGATATCTCTATTATCACACACACACACACACACACACACACACACACGGGTCATAATTTAGTCTGTCACTCCCATTTGCATACACTTCTTTTAGAGAAATTCCCTGTTGGGGATCCTGGCTATCAAAAGTAAGACATTTGAATAAAGCCAACAAAGTGGCCAGAATTTCCCCCTCCCTACTATTTCATATGTTCTAAAACCTGAAAGAACACACTACACTGTTGCTACCATTGTCCAGTCAGGGGCCACCTTACCTCTTGGCATTTAGTCTGTTTGTCTTTTCCCTGTGGTACTGACGATCAAATCTAGGACCTTCCTACTGAGCCATATCCCAACCTTTTTTTTAACTTTGAGATAGGTCCTCACTAATTTGCCCACGTTGTGCAATCCTGCCTCTACCTCCTAGAGTTTTGGTCACAGGTGTGCGCTTTGGCCTTACTTATTACCCAGCTGCTGCCACACACCCGTTTCTCCAAGAGCCCTGATCAGCACTGCGTGGGAACAGCCCTCACAGCCAAGCCCAGGCTGTTTGCCCTTCACTTCCCACTTTTCAGCTTCTAGTCTAAAAGAGAGATGACCCTGCCAGAGAACATGCTTAGTAACCACACGCGTGGGATCTGAAGTCCTCAGGAGATTAGAAATCCACGGCAGTCAGTGGATGGACAGTTCTCCTTTTACGGCATCCTAAGAAACAGTCCAGGGTGCAGTATTGCTGGGCTGTCCAGAATAGCCCTGCAAGGTGGGTCCACAGGGATGTCCATGCTCAGCTTTGGCCTCCAGGTAAGAAGCACTGCAATCTGCTCCCACTCTTTCCCTGCCTCAGTCCATTTCTGCTTCAGTCTCGTTTTCACATTACTCAACGAGTGTCATTTGCATTGCCTCAGGATATGTTTTCTAGGGACCATCAGCTAAGTCAGGAACCAACTGGCAAGTCATTGAAAGTCTCACTTAAAAGCCAGTCCTTCTTAAACTGGAAAGCAAAATAAAAGAGGGCTTACTCGTGTACATACTGCCTATCCTGCACCAACACCTCAACAAAGGCTGGGCAGTGCCTTGTTCAAGCATCCAGATCCTTGCAATGCTGCACAGACCTAGGGTACTTGCCTCTCTTCATCAGATGGTGATAATGCATTCACTAATTCAACAGGAAATTACTAATTCAGTTCTTATTTTCACTTGTTTTCAACAGAAAAACTCTAGCAGTCCACAATGGATACATTTTCACCACACACAAAAAATGAGATAAACGCCATTTTGTTGATCATAAAGTGGTTTTGTGTAGGCTCGAAGGCTGTGTGGGAGGTGTTGTCGCCTCGGGTGCACCGAGGGCTGTGTGCCACTGTGGTGCCCAGAGTGACTGCTGGGAGGAGGGGACAGTGGGAAGTAATTAGGTCACTGAGGGCACTGACTTCTTACAGAATTAATATGGATTTCTTGGGGGCTCTGGCTAGTTCTCCAGAAATATAGCAATTGGTATTAAAGATTGAGCCACGCTGGCACCGTGCCACAGGCCTGTAATCTCCACTGCTTAGTGGGCTGAGCCTGGAGGATCACTAGTCCCGGGTCAGCTGGGGTACTTATGGAGAACCTACCTCCAGCTGAAAAGGGCTGGAGCTGGGGTGCAGATGTAGAGCGACTGCTTAGCCTGCACAAGGCCCTGGGTCCCATCCCTAGGGCCCGTGACAGAAGGTGAGCCGAGACCCTCCTCCTGGTCCAGCTTCCTGTGTGCCACACAAGCCTTTCCTCACACATTCTGTCCTTTGTTCCGATGCCAAGCATCCAGATCCTCACCAGAGCTGAGCCAGTGGCAGTGTCATAGCGTCTCCTCCAGAGCTCTGAGCAAAGTAAACCTTTCTTCTGCATAAAGGATTCCAGCGGTGTTTGTTATAGTGACAGAAAATGGACTAACACAGGAGCGCCTAAGTACGGGGGAGGAAGGGAAACAGCAGGAGTCACCTGCTGGTCCTCTTCCCCAGCCTGTTTGTCTACTTTGGCTGGCCCAAATGCCTTTTGCCCAACTGTGACTCGTTTAATTATAGTCGCCTCTCACAAGCTCCTTTGTGATGCTCCACTCATGTCACCTCCAGCTCCAGATAAACACTGACCTACACTCTTATTTTAGATCTCAGTTTTTGCTGGTGTTAGTCATCCCACATGGTAGAATTGGGCAATGTGTGTTATTTTGCAACTGGCTTCTTTTATTCACTCAGGTTTCTGAGACTTAACCATGTCACTATGTAGCCATAGTATCTTCATGTCGTTGCTGAGCCATAACCTGTCACATGGTGATTTCCCTAAATCATTTGTCCATCCACTTACTAATGCATTTTCCTAGTTAAACAATTATCAACCATTATGTATGCTATTGATCTTTGTATAGGCAAATGGTTTCTTTTTTCTTGGGTAAATACCAAGGAGGAGTCTGGCTGAATAAATATTCCAAAATAATTGGACTATTTCACATTTCACCAGCAATGATTGAGAATGCTATCTGCCCTCTGCGCTCTCCACCCACTGTGCAATGTAAGATCTCAGTGTGGTTTCATTTGCATCACCTTGTAACATGGAGGCATGCCAGTGAGGGTATCGTTGGTAAATTGGCTACTCATCTCGTCTTCTTGAAGATGTAATATTTTTGCACATTGTTATTTACATTATGTATGGTTTTATTGAGGTGCAAGTATTCTTTCTATATTCAGAATAAAGTCCTGTGTTCAGAAACATATGATATGAATGCTTTCTTCAAGTACGTAGCTTCCCTGTTGCATTCTCTAAATGATGCATTTCAAAGAAAACATCAGGAAGAAGTCCAAACTCTCCATTTTTTTCTTTTGTAGTCAAAGTTTTGTTATTCTATCAAACAAATCTTGCCTAATCAGAAGTTGAGTTTTTTTTTCATGCTTTTATTCAAAACCAACCTCAATAATTATATTTGTGATATACTTTAGATATTGTTATGAGTATGGATCAAAAATCTTCTCTTGCATGTGGACACTCAGCTGCTGAAGCATGATTGTTGAAGATATTTTTCTCTCCTCCACTGAGTTATCCTTACAGTTTTTTGAAAATCAATTGATCTTTTATGTGTGGGTGTATTTTTATACTATTTACTATTTTCCATTGTCCCATATTTATATCTTTGCACCAATTCATACTGCTTTGATTAATACAGGTATAAATAAACATTAAAGTTAAGTAACATAATTCATATAACTGCTCTTTTACAAAATTGTTTTGACTATTCATTTGCATTTTTATATATAGTTTAGAATAACTATTTTGGTTTCTCTGAAAAAACATGTTGGGATTGTAATTTGTTATATTTAGTCTATAAATTAATTTAGGAGAAATTAATAATATTGAACCTTTCAAGTTACAAAAATTCCATATCCCTCCATTAATTTATATCATCTTTAATACTTTTCAGATATATTACATAGTTTTCAGTGTAAAGATTCTGCATTAGATTCACTTCATATTGTAAACCTGTTTTAAGTACTATTTTCAATATTTCATTTTCCAATTCTATTTGCTAATGTATAGAACTGTGACTGATATACATTGCCATTGCATCCTACAAATTTGTTTGGTATGCTTATTATTTTTATAGAATTATTACTTATCCAAGAGACTTCGGGGTGTCTATGGAGATAGCTATGGTGACCAGCTTTGTCACCTGCTTACCTGAATTTTTCAAATTTCTTTTTCTTTACATATAGTTCTGGTTGGCATTTCCAGTGCTATATAGAGTACAAGTCACCAGAGTGGCAATTTTCTTCATTTCAATTTTAGGGAAAATGGCAGGCTTTCCCTTCCTGTCTTTAATAGCTAAATCCGATATTAACATCTCCCTCTTAATATTTTTCTCTTCTCTCTTTCCTCTTACTTTTCCCATTTTTTCAGCTCCTGGAAAAATTTAGTACTGAAACAAGACAGTAAATGAAATACCTGGCATGAAACACAGAATGTCAGTGCGCTGGCCTGGGGGTTCAGAGGCCATGGAAAGTGGTGAGAGGAGGAGCTTCACAGTTGGAGGGTGTAGGAAGGCTGTATGTTGGGGGAAAGGCTTGGCTGAAAGTCACAACCAAAGAGAGGCAAGGCGGAAGGGAAAGGAAAGCCCAGCACAAGAGTCAGGGCAAGTGAGGACAGCACTGATGAGGGCAAGGACACCTGTCTGAAATCAGAGTGAAAGTGGAGAGGATGTCAGGTGCAAGCTTGGGGCAGCCTGGAAATCGGAGTTTCCCAGGGTAAGAAGTGTCTGTGTGCTGAAGCCTGAAAACTCAACCCTGAGAAGATTAAGCCCAAGCAAGAGGAGGAGGAAGAAGAGGAAGAGGAGACAGAAGGGATGAAGAAGAACTAAGGCTAATGGTTCTTAACCAGAGTGTGTCTACCTGGAACGCGAAGGTGGAGCCAGGCTGCTTAAGAAAGATGCCCATGGGCCTAGATGGGCCTTGTGCGATGGAAGCATGAGGTGTGCATCCATATGCACCGAATCAAGCCAGGAGAAAGCAGCTCAAGTGAAAGGAGGCAGGTATTCATGCACTAAGGAGGCCCAGAGTAGGGAGTCAGAGCCTGCGTAGGGAGAAAAGGAGGTCTGCAGGGAGTGCAGGTGGAACAGCAAGAAGAGACTGGTTATGTAGTGGAGGATTGATCAAAGAAATACATAAATGTGCTGAGGGTAAAGAAAACTAGTTTCTCTCTGTTGCAAATGCTTGTCACATGAAACACTTTTATCCAGAACATTTAAAGAATTAAAAAAATATCAAGCCCCCCAAATTCAAAGACCCTCTCCAAAAATGGGCAGCTGAGATGAACACACATTTCTCAGATGAAAATATACAAATAAATACATGAAGAAATGTTCACCATCACTAGTAATTCGAGAAATGCAAATTAAAACAGTATTGAGATTTCATCTCACTCTGGAAAGAATGGCTGCCATCAAGAAAACAACTCAGAACAAACGTTGGCAAGGCTGAGGGGAAAAAGGAACACTGTTGGGGGAAGTGTAGACTGGTGCAGCCACTGCGGAAATCAGTGTGGAGATTCCTCAAAACCTAGGATTGGAAGTTCCATTCAACCCAGCTATTCACCTCCTTGGTATTTTTCCAGAAAAACTGAAAAGGGTATGTCTCAGTGATATATGTGCACCCATGTTCATAGCAGCACAACTTGTAATAGCTAAATCTTGGAAACAACCAAATGCCCATCAACCACAAAGTGGATAAAAAAGATGTGGTATTTTTATACAGTGGAATAGTACTCAGCTATAAAAAGGGATGATCTTGAGGCCTTTATATGTAAATGGAGGCAACTGGAGACTATCCTCATAAGTGAAATAAATAAGAATCATATTTATAAATATCATATTGTCTCTCTGGTGTAAAAAGTAATAAAAACTGTAGGAGTAGTAAGATCCAACATGTGTAATAGTTATTGTAAAAAAGGAAGGAAGGGAAGGAAAATGCTCTAAAGGATGTAACTGTATGTATGCTTAAGTGTGTAAGATAGATGACCATATTAGTAAGTTTTTGTTGGATTATTGAACAGAACAGTTTGCATTCTCATTGTTTGACTGTCCACTTTCTATGCTTTAATTTTGTGACTTGAACAACTATTTCTAAGATGACAGTATGTAATTTGTCAACTAGTGATTTTTTAGGATTAATTTTTTTTTCAAAATTCTGTATTATTTCTACCCTTTTTTCTGTTTTGCTTTTTTTCTTTAAATAAAAAATGAATGTCACAAATATGAAAAGAGAAAATAATTCCTGTAGTATGAGGTTGTGATTTAATGTATTAGTGTGATGTTTTCAAAACATATTCATGTATGTAAATATGCACATACATACATACATACATACGTGTGCGCGTGTGCATACAGTCACCCTTTGCTGTCAGGGAGTTAGTTTCAGGGCCTTGGAGGGTACCAAAATCTCTAGACACTCAAGTCCCTCATATAAAAAATTTAGTATTTGAAACTATCCCCTACACATTCTCTGTATGCTTTAAATCTTTTCTAGATTATTTAATATCTAACACAATGTAAAACCTATACCATAATGTTTAAGGAATAATGATAACAAAAAACTACATGTTTCATACAAGTCAATCTTTAAGAATATTTCTATGTGAAATAATGCATCTCAGAGCTGAAACAAGTGAGGAAATAGAAGATTAATGCAGAGGACCAATGAAACAACTTTCACACTTTGAAAAGGTAAGCAGAGCAATAAACCCTCAGCCTATGAACCAAAAAAGGGGCAAGGAGATGCTTAATAAAGTTAGCTGGAGAGGGGAAGGAAAACAGAGTCCCCTGAAATCTAGGGAGTCAGTAGGGACTATTTTGAAAGCATGGCACAATCAACTGGAAAATCTGAAAGAAATGGAGAAATTCTTAGATATTTATGACCTACCAAAACTGAGCCAAGAGAATATTTATTTTTTAAAGGTAAACAAACAAAATCTTTATTAAAAGATACTTTACAAAATATTCTGTTTCTCTCTTCTAACTTGACATGATATCAGAACTATCCCTGAAATAAACTTATATTAATGAATTCAGACCAGCTTCTGATGATTCCTATTTTCCTTAGTAAATATTTTCCTTCAAAGTATCTCTTTAACAGCACAGTTGAGAATTTTGAAGCTCGCCAGCTTATGGTTTCCAGAAGGTAGGGGTTTTTTTAGGAAAAAAAGACACAGAAAAGAAAAACAAAAAAGCAAAAGAGGTAAACAACAACAAGAAACTCAAAACAGTAACAGTATAAGTTCAAGAAGATATTTAAAAAAAAAAAACAGATTAATAACAACAATGAAATTAGTGACAAAAAGTCTCCCAAACAGAAAACCCAGGCTAGGACAGCTTTACT
Source organism: Dolichotis patagonum (assembly GCA_004027295.1). Classification (NCBI taxonomy): domain Eukaryota; kingdom Metazoa; phylum Chordata; class Mammalia; order Rodentia; family Caviidae; genus Dolichotis; species Dolichotis patagonum. Next base: position 24,316 of record PVJX010012480.1, read on the forward strand.
GATGAAGTTTATGGGACATTTAAAGAAGACTTAGAACAAATTTTCTTCAAATATTCCATGAAACAGAGGGAAGGAGCATGTCTAAACTCATTCTATGAAGCTAGTATCAAAAGCCTGACACAAAAGCCAGATCAAGATTAAAATATAAACATTCCTACCAACCAATATTGATGAATACAGATAGAAAAAGTCTGAATTTTTTTTTTTATTAGTACGAGTTGGCAGCCCATGCAGTTTGCAATCATCGTGGGGCCTGGGCTCACGTACAGACCACAGCTTGTTTCCTTTTTAAACTTCCTCTTTCCCTTTTCTCCTCTGCTCTTGCTCTGCCAATTGCCCTGCCCCATTTTTCATTATCTCGTGTTATAGCGTATAACGTGTACATTAACCGTGGCTACTAGGTTCCTGTAGATGCATGTCTTTATTCTACTTATCTACCCTTTCCCTCTCCTGACATCTTGCCCTTTTTCTCTTGGACCACTCTCCTATTATAAAAGATCCACTCTCTTCTATTCATCCTTTATTATTCCCTTTGTTTGTATTTTGCCTTGCTCAGGTGAAAGGCACCATACAGCATTTTAGCTTGTGTGTCTGGTTTATTTCACTTCCATAGAGAAAAAATTCAGCAACACATTTAAAGGACCACACATCATGATCAAATATCAAATGGATTTCATTCCAAGGATGAAAGGGTGGTTCAACATACACGAGTCAAACTTACATAAATAAAATCAAAGATAACAAGCACATGATCATTTCCATAGATGCAGAAAAGATCTTCAACAAAATTCAACATTTCGTCATTTGAAAAAAGAGCCTTGACAAAACTATGTAGAGAAAGATAGTACTACAGTATTACAGGGCAATTTATAGTAAACTTACATTCAACATCATACTAAACGAGAAAACCTGAAGGCATTTCCTCTAAAATCAAGAACATTGTTCAATGTATTCTTTGAAGTTTTAGCCTGACCGGTTAGGCAGGAAGAAGAAATAAAAGGATACAAATATGAAAGCAAGCAGTCAAATCATGCCTGTTTTAGAAGATCATAAAAACTCCACCAGAACATTTTTAGATGTTATAAACAAAATCAGCAAATTGGCAGGATACAAAATTAACATATGAAGCTCAATAGCTCTTCTATCTGTCAACAATGAACTTACTGGGAAATAAATCAGGAAAACAATTCTACTCTGAGTCACTTCAAGAAATACGTAAAAGCAAACAATCAAGAAGGGAAAGATTTCTACAGTGAGAATTAGAGAACAGTGAAGAAACTGAGTAAGACCGTAGAACGTGGAAAGGCCTTAGGGCAAAAAGTGCAAAGAGACAAGGTGCAAAAAACATACACTGGAAACAATTCCCAGCCAAAGCTCCCCGACTCCCTACTGCTTCCCAGAACACACAGAGCGTTGCACCTATCTAAGCTCCCGCTGTTCTCACCCTTGCTCTTCCCACTCTCCAGTAGCGACTGTCAAACATTCTGGTCAACATTCTCTAAGATTTCACACATGAGAAAGACCTCTGTGTCCCTCTTGCTGACTTATCTCCCCAAATCTAATATCCTCCAGCTCCATCCGGTTGTCTGCAGATGACAGGAAAATATTCATTTGCAGTGGAATAATAGTCTATTTTGTATACATGCCACATCTCTATCCGTCCACCCACTGGTGGACATCTATGCTAATTCCATATTTTAGCCACTGTAGGTGCTACAGCCACAAACATGCCCATGCAGGCGTCTTTTACTGTCTTTTTCTTGCATCTTTTTCTTTTCTTTCTTTCTTTATTATTTTATTATTTATTTATTTTTGGTGATACCAGAATTGAACCTAGGGACTTTATTCTGAGCAGTATTCCAAGCCTTTTTTTTTTCTTTTTATGTTGAGAAACAGTTTCACTAAGTTGCTCATCTGAGACTTGAATGTGTGACCCCTTGCCTCAGTTTCCTAAATGCTGGGTGACAAGCATGCACAACCTTGCCTGCTGCAGCTGTCTTTTCTGCTAAGCTGACTTCACATCCCCTGCGTGCGTACCTAGAAGCAGTGTAGCTGTGTCCTTTCAGTACTGTTCTCAATTCCTTGAGGAGCCTCCTCAGCGGTCCCTGTCGAGCTTCACTAATTTATATTCCCACCAGCAGCCAGGGGGAGCTGCCTCTCCTCCAGGTCTCCCGCAGCGTTACTTACACTTTGCCTTTCCCCTGTTCATTTTCTGTTTATTGTACTGTCAGTTACCGAGACAGGAGTGCTGAGGTCCTTGCATAGCATCCTCTTTGTCTGTTCTGTGAGCTTTTGCTACATGTCTATTGTACGTTTGTGCAGGGCTACTATAAACATACAGGATTATTACAGCTTTTTGATGAATGCTCTCTGTTGTTATTTGAAATGTCCTTGTTCCTTGCTGATAGTATTCCTTGCCTGAAGTTTGTTTTTCTTATTTTAAAGTAAATGTCCTAGCTCTTTTCTGATAACATTTTCTTTCACTGCCAACTATCTGCTCATAATTAAAATCTTTCTTGTGAATTAATTTAGACAGTTCATTCTTCTTTACTTAGTCTGAGAGTGTTTGCCTTTTAACTAGAATGCTTAATTCAAAATTGTTTAGCAGATATTTAACACATCCACACATTTAATTCTTTAAACATTTCTGATGACTATGACAAAAAGGTCAGTGGAAACAGCCAGGATTCATTTCAGCAATACAGTTTATTTAACCCAATATATCCAAACTGTATTTCAGTTTGTAACCAATATAAAAACATGAGTTAAAAGTTTTCATGCTTCACATTCAAAATCGACTGTTGTATTCTTGATGTGTGAACATCCTAATTTGGGACAAGAACATTCTAGAAAATCAATTTTTCATCACATTCAATTTTGTCATTACTATGGGATCATCAGCAACACCTTTTGAAAAGTCTTCACTGTATGGCTTACAGCATTCATCTCTAAGCAGCCAATTTACCATCAAATGCTGTAATACCACTTATTGGTGGAAGTAAATACCTTACAGCAGTACAATTCCACCATCCCTAAACTGTGTGACATTTCCTGTAGTTCATATTTGCATGGTATAAATACCGCAATGTATTGTGAGCGCTATAAATTCCCGTGAAGCGATACTCTAACCGGCAGTACCTACCTACAAATGTGCTGTTTCTAGTGCTCATCTCTCCTCTGGGCAAATCTGTGTTTCTATCTGGTATTGCGTTTGTTTTGCCTAAGAAACCTACTATCACCTGTCTTCTAGTGCACGTCTTCTAGCCACAAATTGTCTGACCTTTGAGTGTCTGAAACTCTTTAGTTCTGAGATTGTTTTTGCCAGATATGAAAAGCTAAATTAACATCATTCGTTTCGCACTTTAAAAACAGTATTGCACTGTTTTTTGGTTTACATATTTCTGATGAGAAGTCAGCAGAATTTCTTAGCCTTGTTCTCACACAACAATATCTTTAATACACTTTTCAGTTTCTTTTGAGGTTTTTTACCTGTTAATGCTCACCGACAAGCTCATTACGATGTTTCCAGCTGTGATTGTCTTTTGTTTTATCCTTGTGATTCACCAAAGTTCTTTAACCTATGGGTCTGTAGCTTTCATCTTATTTAAATAGATTCTCAATGACAGTGTAAAAACATTTTCATCCCCACTTCCAGGACTCCAACTGCAAATACGCTTGTTCCTTTCATATACTCCCGTGGATTCCTGAATTCTCCCTCTCCTCTCCCTCCACCCTGTCTCTCTCTCCCATTTGCCCATTGTGTTTAGTTCGGATCATTTGTGTTATTATGTTTTTAACTTTTCTCATATGTTCATCTGAAATATCTAATTGGCCTTTACTCACGTCAATAAAATTACCACTTTGAAAATTGTATTTCAGTTTGAAAAATAGCATTTTTTCATATATTTCATTATTCCCTTCGTTGTGTTCATTTTTTTCTTTAAATTCTTGACCTAATGAATAGGATCTTTTGAATTTTCTGGGTGTTTATTGAACCCAACTCTCCAATTTGTGGGACAATTTATAATGATTTGTGGGCTGGGGTATAGGGCAATCTTTCCTTTCTCATGGTGTACTAGTAATTCTTGTTTGGACTTAAGGCTGTGAATTTTTTGGTGTTTTGTGTTAGATTTTGTTATATTGTTTTAAAGAATGTTGGTCTCCATTCTATCAGTTAAGTCCTGTGCCTTTTGATCTTTTCAAGGGTACATCTAAAGCTTTCCTAAGGAAAGGTGTGAAGTAGCACTTAATGAATAACTAGTTTAGCCATAGTACTTAAGATTTCCTTCTTTCCAACACAAAATAATGACATTATCATTTTAGTGAATATCCTTGATTTTTTAAAAAACTACAAACTATTCTTAATAAAACATGATTTTATAATGATTTGGGAATATGGGGTTTTGTAATTCGCTTCATCACAAACTAAAGAATATAATAGTAACATATCTTTAATGATGAACGCACTTCAAAACTATGACTTACACTTAAATAGTACCTCTTGAATAGCAATGTGCTTGCACAACTCTCATAGCTAGCTTTACAATCCATTTTCAATTTCTCCCTATAGCAGACAGATCACGATGTCATTACTGCAGATCAGTGCTTTCATCTCGCATGCTTGTCTGCTTGAGATGAAGTTTTGAAAGTGCCACAATGAGCTCACGTTCAAAGGATCCCCCTCTGCTGACATTTCCAGAACATACTGACAACACTCGAAGTGACTGCATACCTTCTTCAGGCAGCGAGTGTGTGGGTATTTTGTCCACATTGGAACCACATGCTAGACCCAATGAGAGGACATTGTTTATCAATGTATACGTATGTCTCAGTGTGCATATATGTATGCCACATACTGCTGGGAGAATTTATTGGTACTTTCTATATTCTTTTTAAATTATACTTCTAACTTCTTTTGTTAATTACATTTATTTATCCATTCATGTTACCATTTACTATTGCATGACTTTTACATAAACATTTCTCCATATACTCATATTCTATTTATGCTTAATGGGTGAATTGCTATTCCTGCACTCATATTTCTATTGATGAGTTTGTACTGTTTACTGATTTGTAAGAACCTTTTAAGACAATTCAGTCTTTATTGTGCAATAGCTGAACAGCTCATGGGAGTGATGCTGATATTTTACTATGTTGGTCCTGATGTCCAGCACTGACATGGTTGGTTCCTTTCTCTGCAGCCTGCTGTGATATCCCCCAAAATCTGCTACCAATGCACTTGGGAGATGCATTGATAACATCAGGCAGCACATGGAGAACATGAGATTAGAAGGGTGACACTAGAGTGCCCACTGAGTTCCTTAAAAGTGGTTCTCCTCATCACTGAAGTGCACCTTTTTCTCCGATGCTCAATAGCTGAAATACTTATATACATATTCTTATCACACAGTTTATCTGGACAGAAGACAGAGTCCTGGCTGTGTTCAGGCTGACCTCAAACTCCTGGCAATCCTAGTGCTACAAGCAGCATTCTTCCAAGCAACCCACTCTGTTTTGCAGTCTGCTTTTCACTGTTTTTAATTTGGATAATTGCATGCATTATTTCCACGATCATTAATTGTTTGTCTAAAAAATAAGAAATATATAGACATCTTAGGAATCAGTAATCCACAGTATATTATTATAGTTCTGATTTGTTTTACTTCTCTGATAATGTTAATGTAGTGTTATAAAGATAAATAATAATGCGAGGAGAAATTGACAAACCCACAGAATTTGGAGGCTTACTCACACAAATTTCTCAGAATAATTAAGGATGTAGGACATTTAAAATAACTAATATAGCTTGGAGGGAAAAAACCCTAATATAATCATACACATATAATATGTAAGTAAGATAATATTTGCAAATACCCACCAATTACAGACCAATTACACAGATTGGCTATGTATTATGCAAAAAGAGACATACTGACTATTAGGAACAGAAACAAATAAATATGCAGTAACCAATGTGCATTACAGATTAACAACAAAACGATGACCAAAATATCTCTTCACCTAAAAATGTAATCACTAGAAGATACAAAAGCTAAAATAATCAAATATTTATTTTTAAAAAAGACACTGTCAGAAAATTTCACTGTCAAACAACCTCACTTACATTAAAATTGTTGAATTTAATCAATTCATTGAACAAAAATGAAGGCACAAAATTGGAGGACTAAATAAGTATTCGGGTCACACTGTTTTGTATTGGCAAATTGCTTTCCAAAGTGATTGTGTCTATTTATACAACACAATTTATCACACGTTGTATATCATAATCTACCCTAACTTTGCACAGGTCATGTACTCTCCAGGACCACAGACAGTTCCTCAATGCCCTTCAGCATTGTCACTATTGGCATTAGCGGACTGTAATCTTTACAAACACAGTGTATTGGAAAGGGTAATACATTACTGTTCAGTGTGCACACATTTTAGCATTTATTGAATGTAATAACTTATACATGCTTATTATTAGGGTTTTTAAAATGTTTTGTGGACTCACAATTTATATCTCTTGCCCATTTTGATACAAAAGGAAATTGTGTGTATTTTATATACTTTTATTTATGGCTTACTGAAGGTCACACATACATATAATTGGTGGCTTATGTTTTAACAGTTTTCATACAGACATTGTACTTTTTACTTCAGCCAAATTCATCTGTCTTCTCTTTTATTGTGTGTACTTCTTTTTTCACAGGTCTACTTTAAGAAACTCATCTCTTCTTTATTATGAAGACATTCTCACACAGTTTGCGTTTTGTTCATGAATTCTCTGCCTGACTCTATGTCTCCAAGATTTCTACCTACCTTGTCTTCCAGTAGATTTAGTGTTTCTGTTTTAATATTTAAATCTTTGATCCATTTTTATTTGAGGTTAGTGCATGGTGATAGGCATGGGTCTAGTTTCAGTCTTTGGCATGTGGAGAGCCAATTTTTCCAACACCATTTATTAGAGAGGCTATCCTCCCAGTGAACATGTTTAGCCCCTTTGTTAAATATCAGGTGGCTGAGTGTCTTTGTAGTAGTGTCTGCATCTTCTAATCTGTTCCACTGATCCTCAGGTCTATTTCTTTGCCAGTACCATGATGATTTTATCACAGTAGCTTTATAGTATAGTTTCAAGCCAGGAATTGAGATGCCTCCTGTCTTGCCTTTGTTGCCCAGAATCGCCTTTGCTATTCGAGGTTTCTTTTGGTTCCAGATGAATTTTAGAAGTGTTTTCTCTAGATCTGTAAGGTATGTTAATGGTACTTTGATTGGGATTGCAGTATACTTTATAACAGTTTTGGGTGTAAGGCCATTTTCACAATGTTGGTTCTTCCTAGTCAAGAGCAAGGAATATCCTTCCATTTTCTAATACCTTCTTCAATCTCCTCTTTTAGAGTAGTATGATTTTCAGCATATAGGTCTTTTACATTCTTGGTTAGGTTGATTCCTAAGTACTCATTTTTTTAGATGCTATTGTGAAGGGCGATATTTCCATAATTTCTCTCTCAGTGAGTTTTTTGTTTGTGTACAGGAATGCTATTGATTTTTGAGCATTGACTTTGTATCCAGCTACACTGCTGAATTTGTTTATTACCTCTAGTAGTCTTTTAATGGAGTTTTTTGGGTCTTCTATACAGAATATCATGTCATCTGCAAATAGTGATAATTTAACTTCTTCCTTTCCTATCTTTATTCCTTTTATTTCTCTCCCTTGTCTGATTGCCCTGGTTAGTATTTCCAGAACTATATTGAATAGGAGTGGTGATAGTGGACATTCTTGTCTTGTTCCTGATTTTAGAGTGAAAGCATTCAGTTTTTGTTCATTTAGCATAATGTTGGCTGTTGGTTTGTCATAGATGGCCTTTATGAGATTGAGGTAGATACCATGTATTCGGAGTTTCTGAAGTGTTTTATCATAAATGCAAACTGCAGGAGTAACACTTCACAGAATCAACAACTGGGACCTCATATTATTAAAATGTTTTTGCACTTCAAAATAAATCAACAGAGTGAAAAGAAAACCCATAAAACAGCAAAAAATTTTAACCCACAACCCTTTAGACAAAGGACTTATATCCAAAATGCATAAAGAATTAAAAAACATCAAGCCCCCCAAATTCAAAGACCCTCTCCAAAAATGGGCATCTGAGATGAACAAACATTTCTCAGATGAAGACATACAAATGGCAAACAAATACATGAATAAATGTTCACCATCACTGGTCATTCAAGAAATGCAAGTTAAAACAGCATTGAGACTTCATCTCACTCCAGAAAGAATGGCTGCCATCAAGAAATCAACTGATAACAAATGTTGGTGAGGCTGTGGGGAAAAAGGAACACTGCTCCAAGGTTGGTGGGAGTGTAGACTGGTGCAACCACTGTGGAAATCAATATGGAGAATTCTCAGAAGACCAGGAGTGGAAGCTCCATTCAACCCAGCTATTCCCTTCCTGGGTATTTTCCCAGAAAAACTGAAAAGCTCATGTCACAGTGATATCTGTGCACCCATGTTCAGAGCAGCACAATCTGTAGTAGCTAAATCTTGGAAACAACCAAATGCCCTTAAACCACAGAGTGGATAAGAAAGATGTGATATTTTTATGCAATAGAATATTACTCAGCTATAAAAAGGGATGATCTTGAGACCTTTATAGGTAAATGGAGGTAACTGGAGACTATCTTCATAAATGAAATATAAGAATCATATGTATAAATATCACATTGTCTCTCTGGTATAAAAATAATAAAAACTGTTGGAGTAATAAGATCCAAAATAGCTAATGTAACAAAGAAAGGGAAGGAAAGTGCTCTAGAGGATATAACTGCATGTACGTTTAAGTGTGTAGGATTGATAACCATATTGCTAAGTTTTGATTGGATAGTTGAACAGAATGGTTTGTATGCTCATTGTTCGACTGTCTACTTTCTAAGCTTTAATTTTGTGACTTAAACACTATTTCTAAGATGACAATATGTAATTTATCAACTAGTGATTTCTTAGCATTAATTTTTTTTAAATTCTGTATTACTCCTACCTTTTTTCTGTTTTGTTTTCTTTAAATAAAAAAAACTTAAAAATTAAAAAAAGACTTGCCTTTGTTTTTCCGTATTTAGGTTTTATGGTTTATTTCCTCATTTTATCCCTTGGGCTCATCTAGTACTAATTCTGCACAAGGTGTGTGAGATCTTGATCAACATCAGGCTTCTCCTCCTGTGTTGCCAGGTGTTCAGATTCATGCATCAATAAATCCAAGTTTCCTATCTGTTCTGTAACTGTAGCCTTAAGTTTTTTCTAATTTTTTTGTTGCTAGGGAATTAAAATATTCTGGAGCTAGACTTTTCAGGTTGAATCTCTGAAGCTTGCTATTATTAATGCATCAGTTTATACATAAGAGTTTTAATTCATCATCTTATTTCCCTTTTGCTTGAATTTCTGTCCATTATCTTATTGTGCAAGGTAGGAAATCTACTAATTTGTAAAATACAAGTACTGGTAGCATTGGTGATTTAAAGGAGCTATATTTAATGCTTCATTATTGACTGCGGTGTTAATAGAGATGGTGATCCGTTAAGAGTGTTTGGGAAGCTATGTACTATTCCTAGGTTTCTAACTGTTCCCTTATTCTTTAGTGAGTAGATATATAAATTTACCTTTTGGGGGAGAGTTTGATCCCAGGGTCTCATGCATGCTTAGCACATATTCTACCATGGAGCTACACTCCAAAACCCTTCAAAGTTTCACTAATTTTTAAACAAACTTTTTAACTGGGCATGGTGGCACACGTCTGTAACCTCAGCATTTGGGAGGCTGAGACAGGAGGATTGCTGCAAGTTCAAGACCAGCCTGAGATACAAAGTGAGCTCAAGGCCAGCCTGAACTGCTTAGTGAGACCCTATCTCAAAAAGACAAAAGAAAAAAGTCATTTTTAACTTTTATTCATGTATAATTGACATACAGTGAGATGTCATGTATTGTGAATTTTGCTTCTCTCTCTCTCTCTCTCTCTCTCTCTCTCTGTCTGTGTGTGTGTGTGTGTGTGTGTGTGTACACATGCACTGGGAATTGAAACCAAGACCTTTTGCATACGAAGCACGTGCTCTAAGGCTGAACAACATTTCATGGTCAAATTCTACATTTTTGAGCTGTACCTTTGCCATTGTCCTGTAGAGATTGGTATGGATTTGTTCTGGTTAGATTCAGTGGATAAATGTGATGCCTTCATGGCCAGCTTTTAAATTTGTTTCAGGATGAAGTTAATTGGATTTTCTCCTAGGTTTTGTTGAGCTTCATTATTGAGACATCTTTCTGAGGTCTACGAAACACCTCATGTATTCGAGGCATCTTCTTCACTCTGGATTTTGTGATCTTGAAGGGTCTGTCTTTGCCTAAGTGCATAAATCTGTGTCCCGTCCATGTGTGGACTGACATTAGCCCACAGCCCGCATACTGCTGAGCCACGTTTCTGGAGCCCTATTTGTGCCTGGTAAGAGCAGCCTCTTCCTGCTCCTCAGCTCACAAGGCATCGCGCTCACTTCAGAGCCGTTTCTGTGCCCACTTCTGGAGGATCGCTTTGTGCACAAAGCTCGATGATCGCAGGGTCCTCTCTCGGGCCACCGCTCCCCCGGATCACAGCCGCCCTCAGTGGGCTGTGCAGACAGCTGCTCTGGGCGGGAGCGCCCCTGCACGTCCGCCATATGCTCCTGCGAGGCTGTGTGGGCTGACATAGGAAGACTGGTTGCAGACTCTGAGCGCACGCTGTGTGCCGCTGTGGCTCACTTCCCAACACTCTTAAATAGGGACTAATTCTGGATGAAACTGGGCTGATATTTTCAAACTTCCTGCTACAAAATCCATAGGTGAACAAGAAGTGGAGAAAAAAATGCAATAATCACCAATGTTTTTACTTCATCTAACAGCATATGCGTGTGAACACTGGAATTAGAAGGAAGCAGATACTTCGAGAGCAAAATGCACTCCTGGAGCGCTGAGACCAGACTCTCCTGGATCTTGTCACGATGCGTCAGACACAGACAAGCTGTGAGTGGAGGAAAGGCTGGTTTGCTCACGGCTTCAGTTTCTTGGTTTGAGGAAACTGCAGTCTTTCTCATTCCAGGATCTTAGTCAGGGAGACTGCTGGGAGTGTGGTGTCAGTGGGTAAATAGCAATAATAAAGGTGAATAAGCTGAAAGTCACCTGGTGCCCTCCCCTTTCCACTTAGTGAGAAAAGAGGCAGGTAATGGGCTGCATGGCTGAGCATCTCATCTCAGGGGTGCTCACTAAAGTGCCTATTGCTGTCTTCTCCTGCTGGGCCTCCGTGCTGTGTACCACTGCAGCCCTACGAGCAGTGACTCTGGCGGCACCTTCCGCAGACCAGGCGCTCTGCTACAATGGCTGCGGAGCCTAGAGGACGTGGGGAGCCCTGGACAGGAGAAGTGTAAGTGCAGCGTTCTGGAGGTCTGTGCCAGAGTTTATAACCATCATTCATAAATTTATTTTTTCTAATTTAACACTAACTGCAAGGACCAATATCTGATACTGACTCATTCAGTCCAAGTGGTGTAATACAAAAGGCATGCTGTTCTTCATTTCTGCTCTAAGTACAACTAGCTGGAATTACACCACAATAAATTAAAATTTCACCCTTACATGGATAGGAGTTTTACAACAGATACCAATGTATCTGAAGAACCAAAGCTATATGGCATTGTGTGACAGGTTTTGAAGGCAAAGAAATTTAATATAAGCTCAATGTCTATTTGATTTTGCTTTCTGGGCACATTAATTCTCTAGGTATTCCATTTCCATTCAGAGCTGTTCATTAACCATTCTGCTTACAAGGCTTAGTTAAGCTCCTCTGAAATTGGATTCTGTTGGGGGGGAAGCTAGTTCAGCGATTGTCTTCCAAGGAACTTGGCATACATGAGTCTCTTCGCTTGTTGTCACTTTCATTCCAAAGACTGGCATTGGCCATTCCTGCCGTGGCACTCTTCCGGTCACAGTGCCTGAGAGTTTCCTGACACCTGGCCTTTCTCTTATCTACATTAATGGCTTTCATGTGAAGTCATTAGGATGGTCCCCAGAGGGAGGGAATTAGACTATTTTGGTAGTAACAAAAAGTCACAATAACAACTTGTCTGCAAGAATGTGTTTTATAAAGAGCATAGTGTGCAGATGACTTGTGTTGAATATTGTCAGTGTGTGACACTGACAGTGTCTGGCAACAATTGAATCACCAAATTCCTACTCCTTAATCCACATTTCCTGAATATGACATGGTGACAGCTTCCATCTTCTGTACAGTGGCTTCTGACAATCCCCGGAAATGTTTACCCTCAATCCTTGAGTTACGGTCTGCTGCTGCGCATGCTCGGTGCCGACGGTGCTGTGCTAGGTGGACACTGACCTGTCCAGGGGGCAGGAAAGCAGCTAAGAAAGGAGTTGCTGAGACGCCAAGTGAAGATGTGCACTGACACTCGTCACCCAGTGGAGGAACTGTCACGATGCAAGCACTGCTTCGGTGAGCATGAGCCTTGACAGCAATAGCCACACCCAAAAGGGAACCTGAGCTCTCAGCAAGCCAGAGGCCAGGCCCCTGCAGCAGCGGGCACTGCTGTGGTCTGGAATCACGCCCAAGAACATTAAGATTCTGCAAGCACAACAATACTGCGCGGGGTGAAGTCTTCCTCTTCTTAGCATTTTCCACTTAGTTCTAGAAGTAATTCCATCAATGAACCATGTGGAAGGATGATACTGGACAACAGTTTCACTGTTTCATTAATTTTTTACACACAACCACATACAAGAAGATAAAAAACACGGCACAAGCCCCTTCTTTACTGGAAAGAACAGATGTCAATACATCACTCAAGTCTGGAAACAGCTTCTTAGTGGATCCACATTTGTTAAAAATAGCTTGATGGTCTTCTAAGAAAGCCTTAATTTAACTGATACCAATCAGATCACGGTTATCCAAATCCCAAATCAATAAAAAGATATTTTAGTGTCCAGAAACATAAATCATTCAGTAAAAATGTAGCAGCCTACTTTTCCACTGTCAGCTACAACTGAGCTTTCAGGAGACCAATACTCCTACTTACAGCATGCGAAGGAGAAAAGAAAGTGTGTGTGTGTGTGTCCGCGCGTGTGTGAGTACTCATGTGTGTGCATGCATGTGTTTGCAGAGCTCTTATGATGCCTAGGACTTCAGGATCCAAAACCCTCAGAAGAAATGGTGAATGAAGAAATCTGCAGAGCCTAATGTCTATGCTGTATTTTTCTGTTTCATCCATAGCTATTTCTTTAAGAGCAGTACTGGGGCTGAACCCAGAATCTTTTACCGAGCTATAACCTCAGCGCTTGCTAGCTTTCTTTCAATTTTGAGACCCTATCTCCCTAAGTTGCTAAGATTCCAGGTTGGACCTGCGTCTGCGATCCTCCTCCCTCAGCCTCCTGAGTAAGAGGACAACAGCCACATACTGCCATGACTGGTCTGTCCACAGCTGGGCATGGCCCAGGAAACTTCCAACCACCTGGAGGTGCATCTTGATGTCAATAATTAAGGGGTTCAGGGGATCTTAGAGTGTTGTCCTAAGTGTTAGCAGGCTATTCATGGGGTGAGGGTGGGGGCAAATACTGCCTGCATTTTTCTCAAAGCTAATCTTGGGAGCTGTTATGAAAATATATTCAGTTCCTCAAGTATTGGATGCAATGCATCTGAGATATATGTCATGCATTGTATTCCAGAGTTTCATGGAATTCTCAGGTCTAGTTAACTACTGTGGCAACTGACTTAATGATATAAATTTTATTAGCTACTTTCCTTGCCATTTCCAGGCCCCTTGTATCCTCCAAATAAATTACTTTCACCCTGATGTTTATCTCAGTGTCTGTTTTAAGGCCTCCCAATGGATGATTCATAAGCTCTGTGGCGGCAAAGGCTGCGAAGGCAAACAGAAGGCAGCTGCCGAGGGGCTGCAAAGAGCTCCCAGACATCACAGGAGGCCAATGAGACTCAAACAACTGAGGGTCAGGAGACAAAGCAGCCAGCACCCGAGAGGCCAAGAGAACAAGAGAAGTGCAGAAAACTGATTCCAGAGCTTGGCCTGTTATTCACCCACAGCACTCAGCAGTTCCCACTCAGGACAGGCCAAGAGGCAGAGGACCCACGCACCAAGCAAGTCATGGCAGGCTGGAAGGCCAAGGAGAGCCACCAGGACTAACAGTGAGCCACGGAGAGTTGGAGGTTCCCAGATCAGTGCACTAGCATTCACCCGTGACCCTGGAGGAATGCAAACTAACAGAAAAGCTGACCCAGATAGAGCAAAGAAAAGGCCACTTAGCTAAGTGCTTGATTGTAGGGAGCCTGATGGGAGGGTCTATTCTCGCTTCCTGCAAACAGTCTAACGGATATCCTCTCTGGTAGAAAAAATGTCAGATAGAAAATTTGCCACATTTAACACATTTACATTGTCTTCTTCCAAGGCAAGAAATTTTATCTAGTGTTGAGCTAACACGTTAGTCACTAACCACATAAGGTCATTTATGTTTAAATATGTTGGAAGTCAATAAAATTAAAAATGTGTGTGTATCTAGTAGCTACCACATTAGACAACATACATACTGAACATTTCCATTATTGTAGAAAGTTCTATTGGGCAATACTGATCTGAAATATTTTACATTTAAAAATCATATCTAACATTATCCAAAATTAGAAGCCATTCCAAGACCTATAACCAGTAAAAACAAGTGATGAAAATATTAAGATGGTGAACCTATGTAGGAATTATTAGATCCAAAAGTTAACAAACTTTAATATGCTGAAAGCATAGATTGATAAAGTAGAAAAGGATTTCAGAGAATTGAAATGTATACAAGAGAGTTCAGTGGAAATTCTGGAACTGAAAATTACAAAGATAAGTTAAGAATGCTAAATATGGGTCAAATAGCAGATGGAATAAAACGAAGAGGGAAATAGTTGCCAACAAGATGCATCAGGAAGAATGAGCCAGATGGAAGCACTGAGGGAAAAAGCACAAGTATGAGAAAAGCAAAAAAGAAAAGAAAAGACATAAGGCCTGGGTAAGATGGATGCAATAGAGTTGTAATTGAGTTCTAGACACAGAGGAGAAACATAACTGTGAAGAAGCAGTATATGAGGAGATGATGGCTAACCTTTCTAAAATCGGTAAAAGAATTAAGCCCTAGAACCACAACAACTGTGAAAGCCAACCCAAAGAAAAAGACAATCCTATTGAGAATCAGAGTAAAACTTGCAAACACATCCTCAGAACGGACCAGCTACAAAGGCTGAGGGCGGACTGCTCATCAGGAACAGGAATGAAAAAGACAGTGAAGAGACATCTGTAAAATAAGGAACGAAGAGGCCAGAGGTGTAGCTTAGTGGGGCTGCACCTGCCTGGCGAGCATGAAGTTCTGAGTTCAATTCCTGGTACTCCTCAAAAAGAGAGAAAGAAAGAAGAAAGAAAGAAGAAAGAAAGAAAAAGAAAGAAAGAAAGAAAGAAAGAAAGAAAGAAAGAAAGAAAGAAAAAGAAAGAAAGAAAGAGAAAGAAAGAAAGAAAGAAAGAAAGAAAGAAAGAAAGAAAAAAGGAAAGAAAGAAAGAAAGAAAGAGAAAGAAAGAAGGAAGGAAGGTAGGAAGGAAGGAAAGAAAGAAAGAAAGAAAGAAAGAAAGAAAGAAAGAAAGAAAGAGCTGACAATGAATTCTACACTCATGGGAAAATTCTTCACTTTGAAGGAAAAATCAAAATATATCAGGCTATAACAAAAAACACAGAAATTGCACTGAGTTGTAATAAAAAGATCTTTCAGTAGACAGAAAATAACTGTTAAAAGAAATATACTCCTGTAGGAAGGAATTAAGAACCACATGAATGGTAAATAAGTTCAGCCAAATGAGTACCAAATGTATAAAAAATACTAAAATACTAATATAATAATTTGTGAAATTTAAGATGTAGGTTTAAAGTTAATGATAATTGCCTAGGAAGTAGAAAATAATATTTCATATTAGATTATAAAGAATGTGTATTGTCATTTTTATGATAATAAAAAAATAGTATAACTAAAAAGCTATTTGATCATTTGCATAATCATGAAGTATACAGGGATAAACCATACACATTTTTTTCTGTTTATTTTTTATTTTTCTCTTTATAATTTGGCTTTCTCATGTTAAATATATATTACATTCAAGCTTGTGTATCTCATTTATTTCACTTAACTTTATGATCTCAAAGTGCATCTGTTTTCCTATAAACAACTCAAATTTATTCTTCTTTATGGCAAAGGAGTATCCCATTGTGTGCAAATATCACATTTTCTTTATCTTTCATCTGTTGATGGACATAGAGTTCACTTCCAAGATGTAGCTATTATGAAATGTGCTACTATAAGCTTAGGTATGCATATATCACTATAATATGATGTCTCAATCTAACAAATAAATATTTACAAGAGCTACTGGAGGAAAACTATAAAATTTCAACTTTGATGAAATATCAAGGAAGATCTAAGTAAATGGACACAGTCTTGTGAGTAGGAAAATTGCCAAGATGTTAGTTAGAGTGATAGATTCAACAAATACTGACCAAAATCTTAGCAAGTTATTTTATAAATAACTTAAAGTGTATACAGAGAGGAAAACTATCATTGTAATACTGAAGAGGACTGTCAGTGAGAACTCACTGTGAACACACAGAAATCCAGACTGTAGTTTTGGAGGGAAATAGATTAAGTAGATATGGGGAACAGAATATAAAATAGAGAGCCCGTAAATAGACCCACCCAAATGAGCAAATGTGGTCCACTGATTTTTAATTAAAGAGCAAAGTTATTTCAATGGAAAAAATATAGTCTTTTCCATAAATGCTGCTGAAACAATTGACATTCACATGCAAAACGCGATTCTTACACCTTTTGCAAACATTAACTCAGAATGGATCATAGATCTAAATGTGTAATGAAAATAATTAAACTTTTACAAGAGACGGAGAAGCACAGAGGACCTGACATTTATTGTTGACTTTTTAGCTATACACAAAAAACACTCCATGAAGAAAAAACTGTAATTTGGATTTCATTAAAGTGAAGTAGTTCAGCCCCACGAAAGACATTGCTAAAAAAATGAAAAGACACAGCACAAATTGAGCAAAATATCTTTGCAAAAGTGTATTTTAGAAAGCTCTGATATCCAAAATATAAAAAAGTCTTTAAATTCAACAACAGGAAATTAAATGCCCCAATTAAACATGGGCAAAAGACTTGCACAGATGTCTCACCGTAGAAGATCCACAGATAGCAGCTAAGTACATTAAAAGGTGTTCAATGCTAAATATTCTCAGGGAATTGTAAATTAAAATGGCAATGTGTGGTCTCTTGTAGATCTAAGAGAGTGATTAGACCCAAATGCTGAGGACGCTAAGTGCTGGCAAGCACGTGGGCCAACAGAAGCTCTTGCTCACAACTGGTTGAAATGTGCAGTAGTTCTGCCACGGTGGAAGACAGATTGGTTGGGGATTGTTTGTTTGTTTGTTTGTTTGTTTTACAAAACTGAACACAAGCTTATCATTGTATCCAGCAGTCATTTTCTTTTGAGTTACAACTTAGGATCACACAAAATTCTGCACAAGAACATGTATGGTAGCTTTCTCCATAACTACCAAAACTTGAAAGCAGCTAAGGCGTCCTTGACCATGTGAACGCATAAACAAACTGGTATATCCATATGATGGAGGGTTATTCAGAGGTAAAAAGGATGAGAAAGCCAGGTTAGAAAAAGACATGGGACAACCTTAAAGCTAAGGGAAAGAACCCAATCTCAGTAATACGAACTGCAATTCCAAGTACAAGCGTGTGACATTCTGAAACAGGCAAAATGATGAAAATAGTAAAAAGAGCAGTTTGTTTGAAAGTGTCAGGGGAGTGAAGGAAAGATGAGGAAAACTGAGAATGCGCAATGGTTAGGGCCCTGAAAGTACTCACTGTGATACGAGAGTGGTAGAGAGAGGTCATTATACGTTTGTCAAAACTCGTAAAATGGACAGCCACGAAGTGAACCCTGATGCAAACTGAGGACTTCAGTCAGTAATTAGTAAGAAAATCCAGAACAGCATCATAAGCACATAGAGAAAGGATGTTTGCACGGCTGAGCATGTTAACGACTTCAGTGCACATAAACACCAGCGCTGCTTGGTTACTCTGGGATCCTTTTGTCAGTAAACTGGCGGTACTGACAAGGGAATTTGCCTGCATCACTGTAAGAAGGAGTCCAGACCAGACCCCAGTCCCTGGATTACCCAGAGGGTATTTCTTGAGTATTGGCATGCCAAATTTTAACAGTCTGTTAGCAAGGACGGCAAACAAACGCCTGGCAGAGTATGGCCATCAGAGGCGCCAGTCCCTCAGGTCCCTCAGGAATCAGTACTGGTCTCACCGCCCTGCTGTGGCGCAGTCTGGTCTACAGAGGAGTGAGAGATGGGGATCACCGATCACAGCCTCTACAGCAATTGAGGCAACGGGGCAGGGCAGCGGGGAACCTGCCCAAAGGACACCTCTTCGGTGCACGCCCAGGAAGAATCCTCCAGGAACTAGCTAGCCACGACTTAGTGTGAGCAGACAGCGGAGCTCTGCGGCTGATAATGGCACCGCCTTCCTGGGGTCCTGCGGTGCAGCGTCAGCGGTGAAGATGGAGCAGGGCCTTCAGGAGTCTGCCCAGGCGCCGCCCTTCCTGCAAGCTCTTGGGTGACTGTGCCTCTCTCCAGGGGCAGACCGCGCTCGGGCCCTGTGGCGAAGCTATGTCTTCTCGGTTCTGGGTGGGTGAACTTCATTCTGCAGCGCACGTCACAGAGCCTGTTGGCCCAGCCTTCCCCAAACACGTCTTTTATCATTTTCCTCACCTGTCATTTCCTACTGCCTTCTCCCTCCCAGCCCTCATCTTGGGAAGACTCTGGCTTCTAGTGAACTCATCCAGGCGGCTGGGAGAGGAGTCAGCGGGTGGAGGGGAGCCCGCCATGGGATGAGGTAAAGCTTCCGAGCTGCCCCAATACTGCATTTCTGAGCCTGGCTGGCGATTTTGTATGAGAATAGTTGTGCACTGTAATTATGACTGCGCGTGTTATAATAAAATACATGTTTAACTGCGCCTGTCCTGTCATCCTAATACTCTACTTCTAGGAACTTGTACTAAGGGAATATTTAAACAAGTAAACAAAATTACATGTATGCAGTAAATAATGAAGTAGGTTTAAAATCTATTTGATAATGTGCTATTGAATTATGTTTAATATAAATGGTTTTATTGTTCAGTTAGTTATAATGGATTATTAATTTTACAAAAAAACATGAAATTATTACTATAGTTCATATTGTAGCAATTGGAATCTAAATATATGGAAAGATGAGAGAGAGGAAAGGAAGGAAAAAGAGAAGGAAAAAAGAAAGGAAGCAAGGAAATGCTTAGCACTTTACAGAGAAGTTTTAAACATTAACGAATAGACCAGCGGAGGGTGAACTTTGTCTTATGTGCAAACTGACTGGGTTGGAAAGCTGGACATGGTTAGTATCTAGAGAAGCATCATTTGTGAAGCTGTATTGTAACTTAGTCTTTAAAATAAAACAGAATTGTTAGATGGTAAGTTTCCTTTAAACATGCCACTTCAAAGGATTTGCTGCAAGATTTTGTTGTCAGAGTCATTTCTTGCCCAGAGAATATCAGTTTGAAAACACCATGTTATCTATAGTGCACTAGCAGCCAGTTCCCCCCGACAGTCTATAGTGGTGTGGAGACATGGCGGTAAATGTAAGTGATGTATATTTTCTTTCTCCAAGTCCTCTCCTGAGCAGTTGTGTAATAACGGAAAACCTAAAATGCCTGTGATCGATATCTTTCCAAATATGTAAAAAATCCTGAGGCTTCTTCCAGTGCCAAACTACTCAGTTTTAAACTGGGATAGAGTAAGTTCTGGCATCAGAGGCCCTGTTAGAACTCAATAAAAAATTCATTTTAAATTATGGAAAAATATAAGCTAAATTAAGGTGACATTATTACACAATTATTATGCTTTATTTCCTACATAACCCTTACAATGATTTTGACAGACGTGTGAAATACACACAAAAAGGGGAGGTTAAGTTAGAAGGTCACACTATAATGACAATACTTTTTGCACTGGCAAAAAACATAAATATTAATCAGAAAATACAGGCGTATCACAGACTCACCTCGTTTCATAAATAGCATAAAGTTTTCCATGTTCCTTGATGGCATTCCTGAAAAAAATACAAAGAAGGATAAAATATGAGCATCAAAATTATAGATAAGTTCTGAAATTCCTTTGATAAGCATATTGCCAAGTTGTGTCTATTTGATGAAATACTAAATACTTCCACCAGAATTTTGCCAAATCCAAGAAACAATATTAAAGAAGTGTGCACACAATTTTGAAATTAGCACATGTAACACATAGACTCTGGTTCCTGCTTTGAGTGGAGCTAAAATTGTACTGGACCACTGGTTAAATTCTAGTGGACAAGAC
The DNA here is from genome assembly GCA_004027295.1 of Dolichotis patagonum. NCBI lineage: Eukaryota > Metazoa > Chordata > Mammalia > Rodentia > Caviidae > Dolichotis > Dolichotis patagonum. The sequence goes on from PVJX010012480.1 coordinate 44,879, forward strand.
AGAAAAACAAATAACAATAAAGAGGCATAATTCAAATAATTACAGGGTCAGTGAAAAAATAAATTTATTTGCTTGTATACTTTTTGCTTGATTTTATTTTTGGCCTTTTTTTCAAGTGAGCGTACTGGAGATGAAACATTTTTTAAAATTCACCATTGAGGCTCTGCTAGGTTTTTTTTTTTTTTAGCTAATTCTCTCCACTATTCAGACTGAATATGCTGCTATCTCCCATTCCACCATGTAGCAGAGCCCATTTTTTTTTGCAGATTTAAGCTATTTTAAGTACTTTACTCTTTGATGCTATTATAAATGGAATTTATATTTCATTTTAAATTATTCATTTTTATAGCACAAACTTACAATTGATTTTTATCTTGTTTCTTGCCACCTTACTAAACCGGTTTACTAGTTCTAATCTGTTTTAGTCATAGTCTGCATAATTATATATATTATTATAACCTGTAATTTATAATTTAATTAACAATGTATAATATCATCTCATCTACAGAGTTTATTTTGATACTTTCTAATCTGGGTGCCCTCTGTTTCTTTTCCCGATGTATCGCTGTCACTTGGACCCATGCTTGAGTAGAAGTATCAATAGCAGATATTCTTGTTTTAGTTCTAATCCTACAGTAAAGGTGCACAATCTTTCATCATTAAATATTATGTTATCTGTAAGACTTGTAAATTTTCTTCATCAAGTTCAAAATTTGGCTGATATTACTGTTTTGTTAAGGTTTTTTTTTTTAATCATGAAAACGTGTTGAATTTCCTCACATGCATTTTCTGCAGCTGTTGATTATGTGAGTTTTGTGCCTAATTCTGTTAATTTTAGATATTAAATGGATAAAGTTTCTGCGCCAAACACAAATGCACTCTTGTGTGTGATTCTTTTCATATATTGCATTGGATTTGCTAGCACTTTATTGAGGACCTTCACTTTGATGTTTATAAGAGATATTCATTTATACTTTTTCCCTCATGCTATTTCTTATCTGGTTTTTATATCAAGTTAATACTGGCTTCATTGCATGAATTGGCAAGTGTTCCCTTATTGTGTGAGTGTGTGTGTTTGTGTAAGGTATTGTGAAAGATTGGTGTAAATTAGAAAAAACACTGGAATTTACTTATGGTCTCTGATTCTAAGCTTTCTTTGATAATTTCGATTACTGACTCAATGTCTGTATGTGTATAGATATAATTAGATTTTATGTTTCTTCTTCAATTGGTTTTGATGGTTCATGTCTGTACAGAAGTTTTCATCTATTCTAACTTGCCAGCATACCAATCTTCCTGATAATCCCTTAATAATCATTTTTGTTTATGTAAGGTCAGGATTATTTTCATTACTTTCATTCCCAACTTTAGCAATTTGAGTCTTTCATTTATGGTCCATCTGAGTAAAGTTTTCCCATTTTTGTTGAACTTTTTAAAGAACCAGCATTTGGTTTCCTTGATTTTTCTTCACAGTTTTTCTGTTACTCTTCACTTAACCTTTATTATTTCCTCCCATCTGCTTGCTGTGGATTGGGTATTTCTTTCTTGCTTCTTAAAGCTAAATGTCAGCTTATTGTTTTGTCTTTCTTTTCTAAAGTACTTCTACATTCAGATCTCCTTCTCCACTTGTCCATAAATTTTATCACTTTTTAAATTTACATTTATTTATTGTATTCTTGTTATTTTTTCTTTGACTTTGATTCATTGGCTATTTAGAAATATATGGTTTGACTTCCAATATGTGTTAATTTACCACATTTCCTCCTGGTTTGATTCCCTGTTTTATTTTATTTTGGCTAGACACTTCACGTAATTTTAAACTTTTCAAATTCTTGTTTTGGTTCATGAGATAATGTGTGGTTTATCCTGCAAAATATTTCAAGTGCTATTAGTGACAGTATGTCCCACATTTATTGGGTGAAATGTTTTATAGCTCTCTGCTAAGGCTGGATGGTTTATTCTGATGTCTAAACTTCCATTTCCTTAGCAATGTTTCTAGTCATATTATCAATTAGAGAAAGAAAGGTATTGAACTCTCTGTCAATTATTACTGAATTTCCTGTTTTAGAAAACTTTTTGACTTTTATTAGTTTATGTTTGCTGAACCTAATGATTATAGCCACTGTAGGAGATTGGTACATGTACACAACACATTTCAATATCCCTCTCACTCCTACCCCTCTTTATTTTTCTTCATCAAATTCATTCATTTATCTTATAAGAACTTATAAAGCAAGTACCATATACACAGATTGAAAACCAGACTACTGGGCCTTAAAACATGTAAAACATGTAAAACAATTGCACTGGATTAAGGCTCACTTTCAGAAACATTGGCCCCACTGAATTACACTAACATTTTTTTCTTTCTCTTTTTTTCCTAGTATCTTTTATTTCATCATATATCTATATATGTATATCTATCTTTTGAGAGAGAGACAGAGAGAGAGAGAGAGAGTGTGTGTGTGTGTGTGTGTGTGTGTGTGTTTCTCATAAAAGAGAAAATGTGATTTTTAAGCTTGAGTCCCTGAGTTATTCTACTTAACAGTATGGTCTCAAGGGTACATATGTTTTTCTACAAATGACACACATATATCTTTTTTATGGCAGAACATTACTCCATGGTACAGTCACCCCCAAAAATGACACACACTCCAGGAAAAGAAAAACTTGTATAAATATTTCAATACTAAATTTATTGGGGATAAAATGAGATTAATACCAGGTGTTTACCCTCTACAATTACAGAGGTGCTCAAAGCGTTAGCTGTTAGCTTCCAGACATTTATTAGTATGATGAACTGGGGTTGGGTGTCTCAGTTACTTTTCTTATTGCTGAGACAAAACACTCAACACCCCACAAGTTGAGGGAGGAAGGCTTATTTAGCTTACATTTTGTAGAGGTCTCAGCCTATAATTGTCTGGCCCCAAGGTAGGGTGGCTCCACAGAACAGCTCCTGACAGCCAGAAAGGAGCAAAACAAATGAGGAAGAGGAAAGACAATTCTTTCTGTGTCTTATATTTCATAAAGGCCACCTGAATTAGGGAGCGGCCAAACCAACCAGGGGACTGAGTTAGTAATCACCCACCCTTTATCCTAGCATTACATCATGAAGCAGTCACACACTCTAGATTGAGTCACCTCTGGAAAAGCTCCATCAATGACTGCATGAGGCTGTGGGAGGACATCTAGAGACAAACCATAACACTGGATCACATTGGCCAAAGTGTCCACTGAGTTTGCTGCACATGCACCTTCAATTTCTTCTCTAAGAGCCAGCAGTGAGTATTCTGCAGTATGTGACATCCCTAGGGTCCCCATAGGTAAAATTCAGCAGGTGTTAAATCAGGGGAACATGCCAGGAACTCAACTACAAGTGATGCAGACATTAGTCGCTTGTGTTACTACTACAGCAAATGGCATAAACCTCAGTCGCAAGAGGAGCAGTTATCCACTGAGGAACATAAGACCATTTTAATGTGACATCTCAAATTCCAGGATATCAGTAAGTAAACAACGATGGAGATGTGAGTTTGGAGCAGAATCTCTCCTATGCTTGACAGTTTCACAGATTCATAAGTATTGGAAATATGGTGCCATGCATAGCGTGCATCGTGGAAAATCTGGTAGACCTCGTATAGCCGCAAGTGTTGCTTTCTCCATGCTGGGGCTGGAACAGTTCCCACACTCACCACAGAAGTCGGCTGCACAACATGGGAGAGACACAGGCATGAACAGGACAAGCACAGGGTGCATTCCTGAGAGACCTAAGTGGGACGTTTACATCCCAGGATTGCTCCATGTAATCAATGAAGAAGATTCTGACTGAAGAATCCAGCTTTGTGAGTGATGGAGGCAAAGGAAGACTGTGAGGAAGACTGTGTGATCTGATGATGTGCAATGTAAGCTAAAGGAACAGTGAATCAGCACAATTGTGTTTACAGGGCTCCAAGAAATCCTAACACATGTGTGGACAGGGCACTCAACTCAGCAAGCATTCATGTCTACTGTGAAACATCAGTAAGAAGTGTAACAGGACAATTTGTCTTTGAAGGTACTGTTAAACATCAAGCATATCTAGACATGCTACACACATCCATCTAACACATGCCTCACATGAACTTTATGGAAGTGATGAACTTTTCTTTCAACAAGAAGGTACACCGCCACACTATCAGGAAGCTGTGTGAGCTTCTCTGGATGAGAGTTTGCAAGGATGCTGGCTAGGACGAAGAGGGGCAATTAGTCCCCTGTTCATTCCCCTGATTTAACACCCGCTGACCTTTATCTATGGAAGACCCTAAGGACGTTGTATACTACACTGCCTGCCCTTGGAGAGGAAAGTGAAAATGCATGTGCAGCTATCTCAATGGACACTTTGACCAAGGTTCTCAAGCACCAGTTTGCAGTACTAATAAGTGACTGGAAGCTAATTTGTATTAATCTCATGATGCCTCAGTAAATTTGATATTAATATATTTATACAACTCCTTTTCCTGCAGAGTGTATACATTTTTTGGCAGACTCTGTATTTAAATACTACATTTTAATCCATTCATCTGTTGACTGATATACAGGTTGTTTCCAAGATTCAGCTATTATGAAGTGCATTGCTATAAATGTAGGTTCATACATCACATGGTATGATGTCTTTAACTCTTTCGGGAAGATGATTAGAAGGGCAATAAGTGGGTCAATTGGAATTTCTACTTTTAGTTTTATGAATGATCTCCATGGTGATTTCCATGTGGTTGTATCAGTTTGCAGTCCTGCTAACAATGGAGAAGTGTTGCTTTCTCTCCACAGCCTCACCACCATTTGTTATTGTTGATTTCTTAACTGTAGTATTTCCTTCTGGAATGAGAAGGGATCTCAGCATTTTTGGATTTTCAATTCTCTTTTTTTTTATTTAAAAGAGAATAAAACAAAAGGGGGTAGTACAGAGCAGATCAGAAGAGGACAACATAGGCAACACAGTACTTTACATTAAGTCAACTGGACATCAACAGTATCTAACGCCATATCTCTAACTCTGCTATAGTTGAGCATAGTTTCAACTACAATAATATCACACATAACACAATAGTATAAAGTCATGCATATAGTGAAAGAATTCCAGGGCTTTCTGAACCGAATAACAGAAAATGATCAATGAGTATTATAATATCTCATTTTTGATAAAAAAGAAAAAAATTTGTTTGAACTATCACACATATTCAAATTCCAATGAGACACAATGTGGTAGATAGAACCAATGGTAGTAGAACAAAAAAAGCATGGTAGGACTTCTAAGAAGGATAATATTAAATCAGCAATAGCTGTCATAATGTTTTCTTCAAAACAGCTGTTCATAT